>JABUQX010094128.1:5000-7500 GCA_015478945.1 Trachelipus rathkii
AACGCCGAAAGCCGTACTGGCGATCGGAAGAAAAGAAGAATGAGATTCCAGATGGTCTAAGAAGTGAAGGTTGAGGAGTTGAGAAGGGTTTCAAAAGATCTTAGATAGAATACAGGTGAGAGCTATGGGGCGATAGTTAAGAAGGATCAGAGAGCAGCTTCCTTTTTCGGAATAGGTTGGACATGTGTGCTTCCCAGCACTGAGGGAAAGTGTTAGTATTGAGACATAGAGAATATAGTTGAACGAGAGGAGGGGGCCAGCTCAGAAGCACACTCCCACAAAACTCGGAGAGGGATGCCATCTGGGCCCCCCGCCTTCCTAACGTTCATAGATCTCAGGAGCCCATGCACCCGATCAAATGTAATCACAGGCAAAGACATAGGACACCTTAATTATTATTAATATTTGATTATATTATTAGAATCGTCAAGGGTTGAGTTAGAGGAAAATAAGGAGGCCGAAGAGATTGGTCTTTTCAGTTGGAGAGTTAGCAACAGAGCCATCAGAATCGAATAAGAGGAGGAAAGGCAGATTTACAGAAGTTGTTTGAGATGTTGTTGTTGTTGTTGTTGTTGTTGTTGTTGTTGTTGTTGTTGTTGTTGTTGTTGTTGTTGTTGTTGTTGTTGTTGTTGTTGTTGTTGTTGTTGTTGTTGTTGTTGTTATTTGTTATTATTAATATTATTAATATTAATATTAATAATAATAATATTATTATTAATATTATTATTAATAATATTATTATTAATATTATTAATAATAATTTTATTAATATTATTATTATTATTATTATGATTGATAATATTATTAATATTATTATTATTATTATTATTATTATTATTATTATTATTATTATTATTATTATTATTATTATTATTATTATTATTATTATTATTATTGTTAGTATTATTATTATTATTATTATTATTATTATTATTATTAATATTATTATATATATATATATATATATATATATATAATATATATATATATATATATATATATATATATATATATATAATAATAATAATAATAATAACTTATATATATATCTGTTTAGAATTTTTTATATAATATACAAATACAAACACAAATATATATATATATATATATATATATATATATATATGTATATATGTATATGTATATATATATATATTTAGAAATAATATGCTTCTGCTTCTTCAATAATATGTATATATATATATATATATATATAAATATTTTTGTATATTTATCCGATAATAATATATATATAATAATAATAATACATATATATATATATATATATTTATTCTATAATAATAATAACCAATATATATATATGTAATAACTAATATAATATATATATATATATATACAATGTTAAAAATACTACAATAACAACAATAACAATAATAATAATATGTAATAATAATAATAATAACTATATAATATATGTATATGTAATAATATATAAATGTATGATATAACTTATATAATATATATGCATATATGTATATATATATATATATGAATATATAGATATATATGTATATATATATATATGTATATATATGTAATAATAGCAATATGTAATATATATAATATATAATAATAATATATATAATATATATATTATCTTATATATATGTAATAACATATGCGCCAATAACAGCCAGCCAGCCTTAATAACTAACAATATATATGTATGTATCACCATAACTTAATAATAATAACTTAATATATATATAATAATATGTATATATATATATATATATATAGAGAAATATTTATAATAATAACGTAATAATAATATCATATATATATATAATATGCTATTGTATATAATAATAATAACCAATAATAATAATAATAATAATAATAATAATATAACAATATGTATATAATAATATATATATATATAATAATATAATATAATAATAATAATATATATATATATGAAATATTTAATAATAATATATATATATATATATAATAATAATATATATATGTAATATAATATAATAACTTATAATAATATATATATAATAATAGCAATAATAATAATATATACTAATCTATATAACTCTTTCTTTCTTAATATATTTATATATGTTATAATAATATATATATATAATATAATAATATAATAATAATAACTATAATATAATATATATATGTAATATATGTAATATGTAATAATGGATCAATATACATAGTACCAATAGCCTTGTATGTATGCTGTAACAACAATATTATATGTAGCCTATGTATGTGTAACAACAGCATAACAACAATAATATATGTAATATAGCATAATATGTTTGTAGCAACAACAACAGCCAATAGCCAATATGTAGCCAGCATGTAATAACAATATTTTTCAACCTTTATATAATAACTTAATAATAATATGTAGCCTTAATAGCCAACCATAATATGTATATATATATGTTATGTATATGTAATAATCACGCGCATGTATAATATAATAATAATAATAATAATATATATATACTTA
>JABUQX010094129.1:0-10000 GCA_015478945.1 Trachelipus rathkii
TTATTAAAAACCAATTTAGACTTTAATTCATAAGTTCTTCTTCAATATCTGAAATTTGGTCGAAGATGAATCGATATTTTCAGCGAAGTCGGATAACTAGAAGATTACTCTTCGCATGGTTTTAGGATCTGGGAACACCCTTGTGACATTTAATTTCTTCCCATGAGCCCCCTGCCATAAGAAACTATTAAAGGTTGTGGCGACAGGCCTAGCAAGCCGGTAACGTAAAAAAGGAAGTCGCTCGAGTTACCAATGCTATGTCTCGGACACAGCGGAATCAAAGGTTGACAACCAAGCGCGACAAAGGACTACGGAAAAAGGATACACGATATCGAATTAACACTATAAAAAATGCAAGCACTTTTGCCAGAAAGGAGGAGGAGTCCGTGGACTTGATGAAAAATAAGAATCTGGATGTGTTGGGGGTTTGTGAGGTGAGGTACCGAAGAAATGGGACTAAAAGATTACATGACGACTATGTAATGATCTACAAGGGGAGAGATGAAGAGAGAAGGCACGGAGTGGCGATCATCATGAGACCGGAACTCTATAGAAATGTAATGGAAACTTTGTTAATAAATGAAAGAATAATTACAATAACGCTGAAGACGGAAGGAGAAACATTGAGCTTAATCCAATTATATGGGCCACACCAGGGAAGACCAGTTGAGGAAAAACGAAATTCAGGGACGTTCTTCAATAGACGTATGACGTGTTGAGAGCAGAAAAGAAAATTATAATGGTGGATATCAAAGCCCATGTTGGAACTCGTAGAGAAGGAGGGGAGATGGTTCTAGGAATTCATGGAATACGGGAGAGAAACGTTGATGGAGTACCTGATCGATTTTGCGATGAGAAACAACATGACTCTTATGAATACTTTCTTCCAATATGAAGAAAGCAAGAAATGGACGTGGTATAGGTGGAATGAGGAGGAACAGAGATACACGGAGAAATCAATGATTGACATAATGCTAGCTAACGATAAGAGGATGTTTGAAGATGTAAATGGAATGATGAGTTTCACTAGATTCAGACCATAGAATGGTTTTGGTAAACTGATTTGGAAAAAAGGAAGTAAACCAAGGAATATAACAAAAGAGAGATAGAGCTTGGTGAAGCTGAGGATGGATGGTGTAGTAGAGCTGTTTAATGAAAAACTCGCACAAGAATTCAAAGGGACAGAAGAACAAGAAACGAAGGAGGAAAGTTGGGTGACCTTTAAAACAAGAGTAGATCGGATTGCAAGCAAAATGCTGGGAAAGAAAAAAGTCGCAGGGAGGAGAAAAGAAGACGTAATGGTGGAATGAGATGTAAGAAACGCATGAAAGTCTCAAAAAACAAGAATATAGAAAATTGAATTTAGACAAAGAACGGAAGGGGAACAGATAGAAATATGTAACGCAAGACAACCATGCAGAGTGGATTGTAAAAGAATGAAGTATTGGACTTACTTGGCGAATGGAATGGGAAGAGAACTGATAGGAGGATACGAAGGGGACTAGAAAACTTTTATATGGAATGGCCAATAGCATGAGAGGAAATAAAAGAACCGGAAATGCAAACGGTTCTGAATAAGGAGGAGAACCTCTTCTAGAGGAAGAGGAGCGTGACGGAAAGATGAAGGAGTATTTCGAGGAACTCTATTGAATCGTGGAGGAAGGGAAGGGGGAGATGGAAATGGAGGATTACCCCTGAGAGTAAGACAAAAACATGAGGAAATTAGAATATAGAGAACAGGTGGAAGTGAAAGGAGCAATCAAGATACTAAAAAATGGGAAAGGTGCAGGATACGGTGGACTGAATAATGAACTAAATGGTTGACAAGACTTTTGAATCAAGTATGGAAAGAAGGGGAAAAATACCAACAGAATGAAGGAAAGCAGTAATCTGTCCGATACATAAGAAGGGAGAGTAAAAGAATATGCGAAATTATAGAGGAATAGTATTGCTAGTTGGGGTGAGTAAAATATATGAGAGGATTTGGAAAGAAAATTGAGGATGGAGGTCGAGTACAAGATCGGAAAATGGCAGCCACGGTTTCAGACAGGGAAGTACCCACTGACCTAAATTTTAACATGAACATGTTACAGAGAAAATCAAGAGTGCGAATTTAAGAGGCGTATGCTGCCGTTCATAGACTTGAGAAGCATCGATAAATAAATAGGAAGAGACTGTGGAGAGTGCTTAGAAGATCCGATGTATGCCATACCAGAAAGTCTTGTAGCAGCCATTAAAAGTATGTACGAAAACCCAAAAATAATGTAGAGGAAAACAGGAGAGAAGTGATAGACAGGGTTAGACAAGGAAGTGCACTGCCACCATTGCTCTTTGCGCTTTAACCTGGACAGCTGTCTTAAAAGGATATGCATTATGGAGAATAGGAAGCATACGCTGGTCTATGCGGATGATGCGGCAGTAATAACATCAGGAGCTCAAGACATGCAAGAAGCTGTAAATAGGTGGAATGATGTACTGAAGTCAATGGGCATGAGAATAAACAGAGAGAAAGTGGAAATAATGGTGATTGCAAGAGAGAGGAAAGAGATAGTAGTGAACATCAAAGATGCAAGGCTTAAGCAAGTGAATAGTTAAGTATTTGGGCGTGGTATTTGAAACTCAAGGAAGACAAGATGACGAGTTGAAAGGGAGAATTGGAAGATTCTCACAAAACGTGGGAATATTTTACCCGTTGCTAAAGGAGAAAGGGATACCAACAGAGGTTAAAGTATTAATTTATAAAGCAATTCTAAGACCAATATTGTTGTATGGATCTGAATGCTGGGCAATGAATACCGATACAACAAAAAGCAAATGGGAAGCTGCTGAAATGAAGAGTGTCAGAATCCACTAGAGGCGTATCGTTGAGAGACAGAATGAGGAGGGAACTGGTGAGGAGAGACGGGAGTGAACCTGTTTATGGATGCGTGGGAGAAACCAGTTAAGGTGTGGACATTGAAAAGAATGGAGAGAAGGGAGAGATTAAGAGCAGATCACTGGTTGAGACCAGCAGGAAGACCGAGGAAGGAAGCATGATGGATTCGGTGGCGGAGCTGTACAAACGTAAGAGGCAAGACGATAAGCGAAGTAAAGAAGAAACGAACGTTTGAAGACAAATATTTGGAGAAGATTCTGGAGGTGTAGCACCTGACAGGCATACCCTAACAGGATTGATGGTACAATATATATATATATATATATATAATATATATATAGTATATAATAATTATATATTATATATATATATATATATATATTGTATATATATATTATATATAATATATATATATATATAGTAATATATTATATTATATATATATATATATTATAATATATATATATATAATATATATATATATATATATATATATATATATTATATATATTATATATTGTCAGAAAGATTTTTTAAAAGCTTATTATGTAGTCTGAATCCTGTACAAGCTTCCCCTTAATCATAGCCATCAACGAGGTGTCTCGTTAGGCTAACTTTAACTCATTACTATTTTAACGGAATGTAGCACCACCACACAATTCAAAGCTCTATTTCACACAGTCATGTTTATCAAAAAATTTCACCTTACTACCTGCCAATACATGACGTCATACATTATATATAATATAATTTATATTACTAGTATATATATATATATATATATATTATATATATATATATATATATTATAATACTATATATATATACTATATTATATATCTATATATATAATATAATATATATATATATATAATATATATAGTTATATATATTATATATATAATATATATTGAGCTACTAATCATATACGAACACTTCCCGATCTTTCTAGGCAGGATTCGCCTGGCACCCTCAGGCCAGTGAGTAGTGTAAAAATAATAAAACATTGCTTCAACAACAACAAATCTGAGTGTTGGTTTAATTAATAAGGATATTATATATATATATATATATAATATATATATTATATATATATATTATATATATATATATATTATATATAGATACTTATATATAATAGATATATATATAATATATATTATATATATATATATATATATATAATATATATGTATATATATATATATATATATATATATATTTATATATATAATTAATATTATAATAATATATTATATTATAAATATATATATATATATAATATATATATTATATTATATATATTATTATATACTATATATATCTATATATATATATATAGTATATATCGGGAGGAATAGTTTACCACCCTCGATTTTAAAGTTCCATATAGTAAAGATTTTAATAGTTAGGGAAAAACGTTTTTGAATTTTAAATTTAACTATTAAAAAGCTTCTAAATTTTAATTTGTTGGGTTCAAATACGAAGTGCGTGTAAAAATTTCACGTTTTGACGATTTTCGCTCGATATGTGACACCAAAATTATGAATGATGAGTCTATTATAGTACGGAAACCATCAGATTCGTACATACTATATTATATATAATATATATATTATATATATATATATATATATATATTATATATATATATATAGTATATATATATATATATATATTATATATATATATACGATATATTATATATATATAATAATTATATTAATATATTATAATTATACATAATTAAATATATATATATATATAGTATATAGTAGTGATACTATAGTCTGGAATAAGAGTTTATTCACGTGGAATGTATCTATAAAAACTATTAATGCGGTTGGGGTTGGCTTGGATACAGTAAACGGAATTCATTGCTGAATGCTGTCCAAAGTTTGCCCTGGAAGTGGAAAAAAAAAAAAAAAAAAAAAAAAAAAAAAAAAAAAAAAAAAATTATATTCAAAGACGTACAATAGCTACAGCGAAGAAGAATACATTTTTGGAATCGTAAAATTTCACATAAGCAAATGTAAAAAAAATAAAAGAAAATAAAAAGATTTTTTTGTGTTAATGTATAGTAATATGATTAGAGGCCTTTAGAGACCGGTTTATTTGTGTAGTGTACAGCCAATCGTGTGCACTTTCTGATTAATTTTTTTTTTTTTGGTTTTTTTTACTAAAGAATACCCCAGGTAGTACGCACCGATGCAGGATCGGGGGTCTCTCGGCTTCGGGGAACTACGGGGCTTAGGACTTAATTTCCCCCCTCCGGGGAGGGTCTCCGGAACCCCGTCTTTGGTATTGGTGGCGGGGGTTCCTCCGCCGCTCCCCTACGGTTATGGAAGAACGTTCCCCCCTATGTGTCCCCGTGCGTCGAGCCCTGCCTAGTGTCGCCGTATAAAGCAAAATTTATAGAAGGTCTATTTATTTTAAACGAGAAACCAATAAAAGGTCTCATAAATAGGCCTGTCTAATGCATGATAGACGCGTCCGTATAGACAATAATTTTTTATTTTGATTTTTTTTTTACATTCTTATGGAAATGTTGACCAGGATTCCAAAATGTATCCTTTCGCTGTAGCGATTGTAGTTTTTGAGAATTATTTTTTTTTTTTTTTTTTTTTTTTTTTTTTTTTTTTTTTTTTTTTAACATGTCCAGGCAAACTTTTGACCAGCATTCCAGCAATGTATTCCGTTTAGCGTGTAGGCGATTAATAGTTTTTAGATACAGTATGCACGCTCAATCAGACGCTGGCCAGTATATATATAGTAGTATGTATAGCTAAACCAGCATTTATAGTATATATTAAGTATAGATATATATTATATATGATATATATATTATATAGTCATATAGTATAGTATATAATATAAGTATAATATATAGTATATAGTATATATATATTATATATATATATGATATGATAGCGAAACGTGTATCCTTTTGAAAAGGTAACAGTTAACCGATAATATCGAACGAGACGATGTAATCGATTTTTGTTCGATTATTTCAAGGCAATGAGCTGCGGTTAAGGTTGCGCAATAAGTTTTTTTTTGTTTTTTTAGACGAAGAATACCAAGATTAATCGCAAGGATAAAAAAGTCAGGGTCTGTCCCCTAGGCCTCAGGCGGGGGACGACGGGGGGACTTGTCCCCCCCTCTGTCCCTCCGTTCGGCTCCGAGCCCCTTATAAAAGAATAAGAAAGGAAAATTATAAAGAAAATTAACATTAAAGTTAACATGATAAAAAAAAAAGCAACTTGTGGAAACTGCTCGGAGTCTTTCTATGTTGATTTTGTAAGCTAACACGTCACACTGCAGGAATGCACGAGCAGAGTTGTGCGAAATCTTCGATAGTACGCCACTGTGTATGCAGGAGCTCTTTATAGGATAAGTGCCTAGTAAAATATAATGTATATAGATAAAATAACTCCTTGAATGAATCTTCACTTACCAGGATTAAATCCCGGGTCCTCACGAATGGTAGTGCGAGCGTGGTTAGCGCACTCAACGGGCGATCTAATTCTTGCGTAAGTGAAGATTTTATCAAAATTACTTAATATTAGGAATTTATAGTTTTCTTTACGATCGTAATATATTATATAGTATATATAATATATATTATATTATATATAGTAGTATATATATATATATATATATATGAATATATAGATATATAGGTATAGTATAGTATATTTAATATAATATATAGTATAGATATATATATAATAATATATAGACATATAATATGTATATATATAGTATATAATATAAATAAAGAGAGATAAGATATATTATATAAATATATATTATATATTATAGTATATATAGATATAGTATATATATAACCTAGTAGTATATAAATATATATATATACTATATATATATATATATATAGTATATAGTAAATATATAAATAAGAAAATAAAATATATTTAGTATATATAATATATATAGATGGTATATATATATTATAATATATAGTATAGTATATAGTATATATAATATATATATATATATTATATAGTATATATATAATATATTATAGTATATATAATATATATTATATATATATATATATTACTATATATATATAGTAGTAATCCTACGTTTTGACAGATAAGATAGATAGTATAGTATATCAGTATAATATATATATAGATAGTATATATATATATAGTATATATATATTATATAGAAGTAGGTATATATATAGTATAGTAAGTATATATATATATATATAAGAATAGTATAATGCTGATGTAGATAGTAGTAGTTATATAGTTATATATTAATATATTATATATATATATAGTAGATATATATATAGTATATATATATATATATATAATAATATAGATATATATATATATATATTATATAGAGTATATAGTATTTATATATATATATAGCAATAATTAATAATAATAATAATAATAATAATAATAATAATAATAATAATAATAATAATAATAATAATAATAATAATAATAATAATAATAATAATAATGAATAATAATAGATAATAATTCAATAATATAATAACTAATATTAAAAAAATAGATAATTAATTAATAATAATAAATTAATAAAATAATAATAATAATAATAATAATAAATAAATAATATAATAATAAGTAATTATAATAATAATGAATAATACATAATAAATAATAATAAGTAATGAATAATAATAATAATAATAATAATGATAATAATTAATAATAATAATAATAAATAATATAATAATAATAATAATAAGTAATAATTAATAATAATATAATAAATGAGATGAATAATAATAGATTAATAACAATACGTTAATTGTCAGAATATGTAAATGAAAATGAATATGCCATTAACTGTATCTATAAGAATAAGACCTTACTAACGTTAAAAAATCAAGCGTTTCAGAATATATCATATGACGAGCTACAACTCCTAAACTCCATTTTATAATTAATGATGAAACCTCATTTCAAATTTGAATAAATTTTTTATGGTAATAAAATTGTTTACAATCAAATTGTACAGGAAGGGATACTAGGAAAGCGAGTTTTGTACCATTCTGCAGTTAGTTATAGGCCATATTTGGAATGCTGGTCACAGTTTGTCCACTCCGTATATATAGCCCTATATAGTGATATATAGTGGATGATAGTATATATTAGTATGTATATATATATAGATATATATAAATAATATATATTAGTATTAGTATAGTATTATATATATTAGTATATAAGTATATATATATAGTATAATAGTATATATATATAGTATAATATATAGTATATATATATATAGTATAGTATTATGTATCAGTGGCGGCTCGCGTGAAGTCAAAATTTGTTGAGTAGCAAATCAAAGTAAGTATATAGTAGTATATATATATAGATATATATAGTATATGATACTAACAATGACTACTATATATAGTAAGTAGTATATATATATATATAGTATATATGATTATAGATATATATATATAATATAGTATATATATTATAAATATATATATAGTATATATATAATAGTATATATATATGAAGAAATTCTATTTATTGGCCGAAAACACTGTTTAGCATGTGTAAGAGTATATGGAATGAAGGTTGAATGGTTTCATATTATAGGAATCACGTCACTGTATGTGCACAGTGAATCTTGCACGGTTGAATGTTTAATATGGCCTTACAAGCAGCTCAGAGAAGAATTTAGCAAGAGTTTTTAATGAAAGCTTAATCGAGGATACGATTCCAATATACCGTATTATAAAGAACGTAACAGCGTAATATTAGATCAGAAAAACACAAGAAAGATCAGGTGATAAAATTAATAGTTAATAAATTAATATGAGAAAAGCGTATATTACTAACTCCACACAGGATTACATCCCGACTAATTACAGAAGAAAATGTACAACGTTGTCTGGCGAAGCAGAAGTTGTAAGTAAGCGCTAGAAGAGGCTGACTGGCACGGCGAGCTCTGCAGACTGCTGATGTGCGAAGAATGAGTGAATGATTTTTTATGAGAATAATTAAGATTAAAAAGGCGTCACAAGAGATGATGCAACTTAGCATAAAAATTATTAAGTTAGTTAATTATATTATGTATTATTGATATTATTATTGAATATTGATATTGATTATTATTGATATTATTAGTATTTATTATTATTATTTCTTGCTAATGATATTTGATAATTGATTTAAAGAAATAGGCCCGGCAATTACATATAACGAGAGTTTGCCTATGAGGTTAAAAGAAAACGAATTTTTTTTTTATATTCGGAAAAGTAACAGTTGCCGCTGATCGTTAAGTGATTAAGAGAGAAAAGGGAATCGAGTTAAAATTGAGTAGGCGTCTACAATAGGGTCGCCTTTCGAACGAAATGCAGTATATTAAGATATATATAATATATAGTATGAGTATATATAGTATAATATAAGTATATATATATAGATATATAGTATATTAAGTATTTATGCTATATAATATATATATATATATATATAGTATATATACGTATATAATAGTAGTATATATTTATATCTGACTTGTTTAAATATTTTTTTTTGGGTGTCAGCTAAAGTAGTGAGGCGTGCCTACTCTGCATGCCTGAAAAGAAGCGCGCCAGCTGATAGTATATAGTATATATCATATAAAATATAGTGATATATATAAAGTATGTACTATAGTTATATGATATGATATAGTAATATATATATACTATATAAGTATACCATAATATAATATATAATATAGTAATATATATAGTATGATAGTATAATTCATAAGTAGGTGATATATAGTATAGTATATATATATAGGTATATATGAAAGACTTACAAAAATTTTCCTCGACGAACAGGTTCGCCGTTAGACAAGTATATAGTAGTATAGGTAGTATATACTATAGTAGTATATAGTAAATATAGTAATAGTAGTAGTATATATATATATTAGTATAGTATATGATATATATATATAAGATACGTATAGTATAGTGATATAGTTATAGGTCTAGGTATATATATGATATGTGTGTGTGTGTGTGTAGTTTGTGTGTGTGTGTGTGGTAGGCTGTGTGTGTGTGTGTAGTGTGAAGACTTGTTGGTGTCC
>JABUQX010094129.1:20000-37500 GCA_015478945.1 Trachelipus rathkii
TTTGAGCAAGGTATTGGTCAATGACGAGTGGATTAAGGAATTTGAATATAGGTCTTAGTTATTTGTTCCTTGTATCTAAAGCGGATGTAAGATAGAGTTGGTGTTGGTAGATGTAGTTGGGATTGTGGGATCTCGGTAATACTATGGGAGACAGAGAAAAAGTGGATAAAGTGATTGAGTCAGTAAAGGAATTCCTGCAGGAGAGAAATGTAAGAGTAAGAGAATCTGTTTAGAATGAATAAGGATGGTGCTTGCGTAGGTGCATAATAGAGAATGGCGGGGTTTTTGTAGAAGTGGAGGCTGATATTAATGTTATTTGTGGCTACCATACGCTGGTGCATATCACGGGATGAAACCCTATATATACATACTTGTAACTATATATCCCTATATAATATATATGATATTATATATATATAGATGGTTCGTCGCGGTCCTATGAAGCTCTAGGTGTATGACATTTCTGACTGAGGCGGTTCTCACTATAGGTATATAGAGGGGGCATAAGGCTGGACTTTCTTTATTCAACTGTGTCATATTAATCTATACTATTTTCTTTCCAGATGCAATCACGCACTTAACCTACAAGTCCTTGGGAAAATAAAGGAAGATGATATATTATATATATATAATTATAATATATAATTAATATATATATATTATATATTATATATATATATATATATATATATTTATATAATATATTAATATATATATAATATATATATATAATATTATACTATATATATTTATATATAGTAGTATATATATATATATTATATATATATATACATAAATAGTATGATAATATAAATATCATATTTTATATATATATATAATTTAATATATATTATATAAATATAGTATACTTATATATATATATATATATAATATATATTATATATTATAATATATATAATATATATATAATATATATTATATATATATTGCAAAATTTGCAAGAAACAAAATAAAACTTCCCTTTCCTAAAATTATAACAACATTTTTAATTAATAATAATAATAATAATAATAATAATAATAATAATAATAATAATAATAATAATAATAATAATAATAATAATAATAATAATAATAATAATAATAATAATAATAATAATAATAATAATAATAATAATAATAATAATAATAATAATAATAATAATAATAATAATAAATAATAATAATAATAATAATAATAATAATAATAACAATAATAATAATAATAATAATAGTTCTATAAATTTTCGACTCCGACTCCGACTCCGACTCCGACTCCACTTACATAGGAATTTTCGACTCCGACTCCGACTCCACTTGCACAGGAATTTTCTACTCCGACTCCGACTACGACTCCGACTCCTGGAAAATTGCACGACTCCACAACTCCGACTCCGACTCCGACTCCGCAGCCCTGATATTATTGCCATGATTCCCTCCACCTCACCTGGAAGGCCTCTGTCTATCCCCTAGAATCATTTGCATGGCACACCCTCGACATCAGAGGTGTTCAAATTGTCGGGGGAAACCTCGAAAAGGTGCCCCCCGTCCTTGTAGTCCTCAAACACTTATTCCATATACTGCTCCCCCTCTGGGACTGCCAGCTGTCACAACATTCCCGATGTATTGCTTACTGCGATCCAGAACCTCCAAAGGTCTTACTGAGCTAAGAATCATCATTCTTAGCGATGCACTTGGAAAAGTTTTAGCAGTTGAAGACCCTCAGTTACGTTAATGACGAGTTTGTCCCTTCTCGTTCAAGCAACTACCCGGAATCAAAGTTCTATCTTGTCATCCTTAACTTCTCTCGGAAACACCAATCTTATTTCCACTAATGATAAAATAAGAAGCACGTCGAAAAGCACTATTTATTCTTTAGAACAGAAAACGAAGATATTACTACCATTCTAAGAAATCTACAGCAGAAAAGATTCCTGTTACTAACGTTTGCACATTTTCGTCACGTCGGGACTCGCCTGATACCACAAATCCTAGTTTAGTGCTGACCTTTAACACCTCATTTCCACCTACTAAGGTGAAAATTAAGTTTACAAGCTACAGTGTTCGTACGTTTATTCCCTGAGAGATGTTGCTTTAAATGCCAGCGGTTTTGTCATCCCCGAAAATATTGTAAGGGACCGCATCATAACTCCACAGTCAGTGGAGAAGAATTTCAGATTCCTTGTGAAAGCACACCACTCTGCAAAACCTCTGGAGGATTCCACAGTGCTATTTTCCCTATTTGAACGAACAGGAGATTTTGAAGGTATGCATTATACAAAAATTGAGCACCAGCTCAAAGACAAATATCCTACAAGATCAAGGCAATCCTATGCTATAATCCTCCGCGCGTCAACCCACCGATACAACTCCATTCAAGTAGAACTCTTCCCACCAACCTCAGCGAGACTAAAGCAGTTAGTGCAACCTGCTCGACTGCGCTGCCTATATTGCCGACAATTCAATTAGTCAAAAATCAGCCTTCAATCCAATCTCCCTCCCAAAAAGCCGTCAACAGCCCTTCTTTGAGTGCTATTTTTCAGCTGACCAGCAACGAAACAAAGTCTTTTCAAACTCCACATAGCTTTGAGAACATTTCTTGCCAAGAAACTCTACCCATACCCTCCTGTAGAGTTCACCAAATTCACGCAAGAGTCCTAAGTCTCCGTCCCCTAACCTATCTCTCACCATCACTCCAACTCCTGAAAAAGATGTCCCAAAACAGAAACAAAAGTTTAAGCACCAAGGAAAAGATTACTAGATAAATATAAAACATCTGAATTTCTGAAACAAAAGATACCCACCCCAAATATATAAAAAAATGCAGTTCAGAGGAGACCTCGCCATAAGTCTATTCTTGAGACAAACGCACTGGCATCACTAGATTGTACCCAAGCAACTACAATTGTCGAACAACTTTTCAACCAATCATCTAATAGTTTTCAGGATTATTACAGCTCTTTTGAATCCTCTTATAACTCTTCTTCCGAATTTCCTATCTCAGTATTCCCTAAAAGATTCTATCCCATGGCAGATGAAATGGATTATAGTTCCCAAATAAAGCTTGATGTGACGACCCATTCTCTTTCTAATACTTCCTGCGCTTCCGAGGGAGGTGAATGGAAGAACTTTCAACTCAAGCACCGCAAACGCTTCAAGCGTTCTGAATCTGTTAGCGGCATGAATGGGGACCCAGAAATCTCCCATGTTAACTAAAATTGTACAGTCTCCCAAAATATCCCACTTGATGACTCATTGACAGTCTCCAACACCAAATTTTCGTAATATAACGGATCCAAGTATCGCAACTCGAACACCCTCTCATAAAGAAAATACTTTTGAGGTAACACCTTCCTCTCCTGTCTACATGGAACAGCCTCATATTATATTTGCCTTTTGCATATATTTGCTTTTTTCTAGCAATAAATCATTAAAAATTTGCTTCTTCCTATTCCAAAACCATATTTTTTTTCGACTTAATATACGAAATATATAAAAACATTAAAATTCTTTAAAAATATTTTGCTTAAAAATTTCAAATTTAATTTAGAAAAATAAAACAAATTTCGTATGTTAAATCAACACTCCAAGGGGGACTCTGGGGATATTTCAGCTTCTTAGCATCCCCTTACGTGACTTCACTAAGTGTGAATTTTTTTTTTTTTAGCTTTGGACGTTGAAATAAATCGAAGGAAAATAATAAATCAAGCAATTATATTCTTTAAATAATTATATGCTATACTCTTAAATAAATTTGGAATATATATTCGTATTTTAATATTTCAATGAATCAAAAATAAGTGAACTAGATTTTTTAAAAAAAATAGTAATGCCTGGAAACTATCTTATGAGCGAAGTGCCAATATTTTATATTTAAGAATATATATATATATATATATATATATATATATATATATATATATATATATATATATATATATATATATATATATATATATATATATATATAATAATATATATATATATATATATATATATATATATATATATATATATATATATATATATATATATATATATATATATATATTAAAAATTTGGACCATAATTCCTACAAGGATTTCAACAGTCTCATTTCGTCATTGGTGCCAGAGGTATCGATACTCTTTAGAAAATTAAATTTTATATTTGTAAAATGATTTATATTTTCAACTTAAAATGAATATAAACTGCGAAAGTGAAGACAAATGGAATTGTGTAAAAGAAATCGTATTAAAAACAAAACTCAGTACTTTATCTTACGGCAAAATAAAGAAAAGGTTTTGAAATGTGTTAATATTAATCTAGTCCTTGACATAACTTTGCAACCAAAATCATTCATTAAGGTGGCTCCACACATGGGGAATTTGTCAAACCCTTGAATCTTTGCGTTTTGCATTTGTTTTTTTCTCATAAGCGAATGTGTGTATGGGTTATTTTTGGCAATGCTTTGCTCATTTTCTCGGTTTGCCAAATACACAAACCTTTTCCATCGCTTGTGGATAAGATTTGTGTATTTGGTAAACCAAGCAAATGAGCAAAGCTTTGCCAAAAATGACATAAAAACACACATGGGGTGTTTGGCAAAGAGTTCGACAAACTCCGCATGTGTGGAGCCGCCTTTAGCAAATTCAATGTAAGTCAAAACGAGAAATCACTTTGGCTAACCCGATGTCTTCAAATGAAGAAATTGGTTTGCTGGCCGATCATGATATTTAATAATGAATTAGGAACGTGGAACTCAAACGGATTTAATATCTATTTGAATAATGTAAAGAAATAGATTTACTTAATCAAGAAAATAGATGAATAAAATTAACATAAATTTATGTAAATAACTTATATATATATATATATATATATATATATATATATATATATACATCTGTATTTAAATATATATATATATATATACTATATATATATATATATATATATATATATATATATATATATATATATATATATATATATATATATATATATATATATATATATATATATATATATAGGTCAGCTCTTTGGTATTTAGGTGTCGCAGGGTTCCTCCGCCCCTATGGGGTATGGAAAACGTCCCCCTGTGTTCCCCGGACTCGAGCCCCCTAAATTGCCTTATAATACCTTTACAAAATAATATATATATATACTATGTCAGAGCCCCCCCAAAATAAAATAGCCAATTTTAGGTTTAATTTTTTTTTTTTTTTTTATTTTCAGACAAAATTTTACAAGGATTCCAAAATGTATTCCTTTTCGCTGTCTATTGTAGTTTTTGAGATATGATTTTTTTTTTTTTTTCTTTTTTACAGTTTCCTCGGTAAAATTTTGCCAGGATTCCAACAATGTATTCCTTTTTCCGGTAGCTGTAGTAGTTTTTGAGATATGGATTGTGGCTCTTCTAGGAGCTGTATATATATATATATATATATATATATATATATATATATATATATATATATATATATATATATATATATATATATATATATATATATATATATATATATATATATATATATATATATATATATATATATATATTTTTTTTTTTTTTTTTTAGTTTCCTCAGTAAGGAAATTTTGCCAGGATTCCAATAATGTATTCCTTTTTCCGGTAGCTGTAGTAGTTTTTGAGATATGGATTGTGGCTCTTCTAGAGGCTGGCCATATATATATATAAATATATATACATATATATATATATATATATATATATATATATATATATATATATATATATATATATATATATATATATATATATATATATATATATATATATATGCTCGAATCCTTACCCGAAGTATGCAAAGCACTCCCATATCAATATATATATATATATATATATATATATATATATATATATATATATATATATATATATATATATATATATATATATATATATATAGAAAAGAGGGGGGAGAGAGAGGTAATTAGGGTAGGATGTGTGTGCGTGAGGGGTAAATGAGGATTTGAAGAGGGAGGAAGTGGGGTTAATGTTTGAAGAAAAAAGGTTGGATGTGCTAGGGGTAACAGAAACTAAGCTGAAGGGAAAGAGGGAGATGGATTTTGGAAAATACAAGGGTATGATATCAGGGGTGAACGAGAGAGTGAGGGCGAGGGAAGGGGTGGGAATAGTTATGAGGAAAGAGGTGTGGGATAAGGTAAGGTTGTGCAGCCAGGTGAGTTCGAGGATAATGTGGGTAAAAGTGAAATTCGGGGGGGAAATGTGGGTTTTTATATGCGCATATGCACCAGTGAATGGAGCGAGGGAGGAGGAGAGAGAAAGATTTTGGTGAGTTGAATGAGTGTTGGGAAAGTTTTGGGGTAAATGATAAAATTTGTCTATTGGGAGATTTGAATGCAGGAGTGGGAAGGGAGGGGGTGGGAAGAATAATAGGACCATTTGGGGTAGGGGAGAGGAATGTTAATGGAGAAAGTCTATTAGAGGTGTGTGTTGAAGAAGAATGATGAGTGGGAATATGGTTCAAAAAGTAGAAAATCATAAGTATACATGGAAGAATGAGATAGGGGGGAGGGTGGTACTGGATTATGTGTGTGTAAATGGGAAGGATAGAGGCAGATTACTAGATGAAATATTTAGAGGGGCGGGGAGGAGGATATCGGATCACTATTTTGGTGGTTGCTAGGATATTAGGGTGGGGGACGGTTAGGGAAAGGGGAGAAAAAAGGAGAGTAGAAGTGATAAAGGTGGAAAAATTAGATGACAGAGTGTAAGAGGGAGTTTAGGAGAATTATGGAGGATAGGTGGAGAGACGTGAGAGAGGGACAGGAATTGGGGAGGTGGAGGGAGAGTGGATGAGAAAGAGGCAGTATATGAAGAGGCTAGAAGGGTATGTGGAGTAAAAGGGTGGGTGCAAGCAGAAGGAAAGGGAGTGAATGGTGGAGTGAGGAGGTGAAGGAGGTGGTGAAAAGGAAAAAGAGCTTATGTGAAATGGTTAGGAAGTAGGAGAGAGGATGGGGGGAATATAGAAGGGTTAGAGTGGAAGCAAAGAGGGCAGTGGAGAGGACGAAGAGAAGAGCAAAAGATGAATGGGTGTAGAAAAGTGACGGAAAATTTTGAATCAGGAAGTAAGATGTTCTGGAAAGAAGTAAATAAAAAGAGGAAGAAGAGGAAGGAGGGGTGGGGGGAGAGGATTAAGGGAGGAGATGGGAGTGGATAGGAGGAGAGGAGAGGGTGAGGAAAGAGGTAGAGTTATTTTAGTGGATTATTGAATGAAGTGGGTGGGGAGGGGAGGAAGATTTGCAAGAGGTGAGGATGGGGAGTGAATTGGGGAGGGAGGAGGAGGATGAAATACAAATGGAGGAAATTATTAGGGCCTTGAATAAAGGGAAAAAAGGGAAGTCCACAGGTCTGGATGGTGTGAGAATGGAAATGTTGCAGAAGGAGGTATAAGGGGTGGAATGGCTGTATAGGTTATATAATATATGTTGGAGGAGTGGTGAGGTACCACAGAATTGGGAGGATGGTTGTTTGGTTCCCTGTATAAGGGGAAAAGAGGTGGATGAATGTGGGAATTATAGAGGTATATGTCTTTTAAGTGTGGTAGGGAAAGTGTATGGGAGAATACTGATAGAGAGAGTGAGAGGTATAACGGAGGGGAGAATGGGGGAAGAACAAGGAGGATTTAGGGAGGGAAGGGGGTTGTGGAACAAGTGTTTACACTAAAGATGTGTGGAGAAAAGTATAGAGAGGAAGGGGAAAGTGTATGGGTGTTTTTAGATTTAGAGAAAGCATATGATAGAGTGGTGAAGAGGGGGGAATTGTGGAGAGTTTTTGAGGAAAATGGCGTGGGTTGAAAATTAGATAAAGGTATTAGGGCCGTTTATAGGAATAGTAGAATGTGTTTGAGAGTTGTTAAGGAGGGAGAGTGAGATGTTTGAGGTGGTGAGAGGATTGAGGCAGGGTGTGTAATGTCGCAGTGGCTATTCAATTTGTTTATGGAGAGTGTTGGCAGAGGAATGGTGAGGGGAGGAGGGTGGAATTGATGAATGGGAATGATAGAAGGGAAGTGAACATGATACTGTTTGCGGACGATACTGCCCTAGTGGTGAAGAAGAATGCGGAAGGGCTGAGGTATTTGGTGAGGAAGTTTGAGAGCAATGTGTGGACAAAGGGGCTTAAAATAAATCCAGGTAAGGGTAAAGTGTTAGTGAGAGAGAGAGAGAGAGGGGAAAGAGAGGAGAGAGGGGTTAGAGGTTAGAGTAGAGGTGTAGTATTGGAAGAAGTAAAGATTTTTAGATAGTTAGGGATGGATTTGAGTAGGGGGGAGGGATGAAGGAGAATGGAACATAGAGTAGGAGAAGGAATGAGAGCTTTGGGTGGTCTGAATTATGGAAAGTTTATCACAGGAATTTAAGATAAGTATGTTTAGAAATAATTTGGGGATCAGAGATTTTATCTTTATTTTAAACCTGGGGGGTTGAATGCCAGGCAGGAAAAAGTTGGAAGTATTTGAGATGAAGGGGTTGAGAACGGTTTGTGGGGTTAGCAGAAGGGAGAGGATTAGGAATAGGGTGGTGAGGAGATGTGATTGGAGGAATGGTTTGGTGGGAAGAGCGGAGAAGGAATGTTGAGATGGTATGGGCATCTAGTGAGAATGGAGGAACAGAGAGTGGTTAGGAGAGTTTGGGAGGCGGAGGGGATAGGGAGGAGAGGAAGGGGGAGACCAAGAAGGAGGTGGATGGATGGAATAAAGGAGATGCTGGAGGAGGGAGGGATGAGGGAGGAAGAGGGTAGGGTGTTGGCGAGAGATAGAGTGGGGTGGAGGAGGTGGGTGAGGGCGAGATGAGGGGAAGTGTGAATGAGAGAGGCTGTACGTACCACTACCCCGCTCAAGCGGGAAAAAGTGTAGGTAAAATAAATAAATAAATATATATATATATATATATATATATATATATATATATATATATATATATATATATATATATATATATATATATATATATATATATATATATATATATATATATATATATATATATATATATATATATATATATATATATATATATATATATATATATATATATATATATATATATATAGCTCATAAATTTCGGAAATTAACCCTTCATTTATAAGATAGTTTCCAGGTATTAATATTCTTTTTTTCAAACTATTGTTCACTTATTTATTTTTTCCTCGAAATATTAATGAAATTTGAATATTTATTCCAAATTTATTTAAAATTTTAGCATATAATTATTAAAAGCATTTATTTGTTCGATTTATTAATTTCCTTCGATTTATTAGTCTCAAAGATAAAAAAAATTTCAGACTCAGTGATGTCACGTAAGGGAACGCTGAGAAGCTAAAATAGCTCAAGAGCTTCCCTTCGAGTGTTGATTAAAGATAGGAAATGTGTTTTATTTTTCTAAATTAAATTTGAAGTTTTTAAATAAAATTCTTTTAAAGAAATTTAATGTTTTTAATAAATTTCCTATTTTAAGTGGAAAAATGGAGTTTTGGAATAGGAAGAAGCTAATTTTTAATGATTTATTGTCAAAAAAGAGTAATTTTGTGGGAAAAATATACTTTTGTCTTAAAAGCATCATTTTGTCATTTACTTATGATAGGAGTCAGATTACGCTGCTCTCTCTCTCTCTCTCTCTCTCTCTCTCTCTCTCTCTCTCTCTCTCTCTCTCTCTCTCTCTCTCTCTCTCTCTCTCTCTCACACACACACACACACACACACACACACACACACACACACACACACACACACACACACACACACACACACACACACACACACACACACACACCAAAATCGCAACTGACCAACGAATGTTAAAAATACATCCTATTCAATATTATTTATGTGATTAACAATCAAATGAAAAATTGATAAAATAAATTGATTAATTCTAATAATTAATAAAAAATTTTAAGATTGAATAATATAAATTTTTTAATTTATCTTTTATTTACTAGGGAAGTGTTGCTTCCCTCGCTTCTATGTACAGGACTCCTTTGATATATATATATATATATATATATATATATATATATATATATATATATATATATATATATATATATATATATATATATATATATATATATATATATATATATATATATATATATATATATATATATATATATATATATATATATATATATATAGGCTCTTGTTGATTATCAGCTTCCAGTTAAGCTTAAGCCGATTTTATTTTAAAACCTACTAAATCGAACACAATGAACACCAACGCTCTATAGCGTTAAAAGATTGAACTTTTTTCTAATTAGTTAGTTATTGAAATGGAAAGTGAAATAAATTAATAACATAAGTTTAGTGAGGTTAAATTACTAATTATTATAAGTTTGGTTAAGTAAGATTTAAATAATATCTAAAAAAAATTAGGATTTGTTTTTAATATTCTTAAAGGTGTGGAAGCTCACTTATTATAATGCTTTTATTAGCGACAAAATTGTGAAATTTTTTGTTTTTACAGTTATATAAAACCACAAATATCTCAATCCATATCTCAAAAACTACAATAGCTACAAGAAAAAGGAATACATTGTTGGAATCCTGGGAAAATTTTATTGCGGAAACTGTAAAAAAAAAAAAAAAAAAAAAAAAAAAAAAAAAAAATCTCAAAAACTACAATAGCTACAGCGAAAAGGAATACATTTTTGGAATCCTTGTAAAATTTTAGTTAGGAAAATGTAAAAAAAATAAAATAAAATAAATATTGGCTATTTTTTTTTTAGGAGCAGGGGACATAGTATATATATATATATATATATATATATATATATATATATATATATATATATATATATATATATATATATATATATATATATATATATATATAAAAATATATATATATATATATATATATATATATATATATATATATATATATATATATATATATATATATATATATATATATATATATATTATTTGTAAAGGTATTACACGGCAATGTAGGGGGCTCGAGCCGACGGGGAACACAGGGGGACGTTTTCCATACCCCGTAGGGGAGGGGCGGAGGAACCCCCGCGACACCCAAATACCAAAGAGCGGGGGTTCGGAGACCCTCCCCGGAGGAGAGTCCTACCCCGTAGTTCCCCGGAAGGCCGAGAGAACCCGACTCCTGCCATCGGTGCGGTATACCCTTGGGGTATTCTTTAGTAAAAAAAAAGCAAAATTTAATAGAAAGTCTATTTATTTTAACGAGTAACCAATAAAAGGTCTCTAAATAGGCTCTCTAATCATATTACTATAATTATTAATATTTTTATTTTTTTTTACATTTTCCTATCTAAAATTTTACCAGGATTCCAAAATTGTATTCCTTTTCTGTAACTGTAGTACGAATATATTTTTATTTATTTATTTTTTACATTTTCCGCACTAAAATTGAACCAGCATTCCAGCAATGTATTCCTTTTCCCAGTAGCTGTTGTAGTTTTTGAGATATGGATTGAGATATTTGTGGTTTTAAACTGGATTTCACCATATATATATATATATATATATATATATATATATATATATATATATATATATATATATATATATATATATATATATATATATATATATATAAATATATATATATATATATATATATATATATATATATATATATATATATATATATATATATATAATTATCCAAAAATATAAATATTTCACTTTTTTAAAAAGTATTTAATATAAAAGTGATTGTTAAATAATTATTTAAAATATTTCGAACTTCTGAATCATGTCCGTTACCACTTAAATTCATTGTTAGTATCATATACTAGCAATATATTAAAAAAAAAAAAAAAAAATGACAGGTCATAAAACAAAACAGGTCCTATATATTTTTTGAATCATGTCCGTCACCAATTTAAATTCATTGTTAGTATAATATACTAGCAATATATTGAAAAAAAATCAAAACTGACGGAGTATATACCTGCAACATTTTAGTACATTTTATGTTCAGAAATTGCAGTTTTTTTTTTTTTAAAACAATCCAGAGTGAAATAAATAATGAATATAAAAGTAAATTACATTATATATATACATTAAGTAAAGGTTATGTTTTTAATATTTTTAGAGGTGTGAAGCTGCTTTAGTATTAAAGTTTCAATTTGATTTTAAGCATTTTCACTTCAATTTTATGAAATGTGTTCGAATTCATACAATCGATATGTATATGAAGGTGGAAGCTGATAATCAACATGATCCTATATATATATATATATATATATATATATATATATATATATATATATATATATATATATATATATATATATATATATATATATATATATATATATATATATATATATATATATATATATATATATATATATATATATATATATATATATATATATATATATATATATATATATATATATATAACTTGCTTCATAATATAATATATATATATATACCGTCAAATGGGGGAAAACGAAACACATGGCAAGGTCGTGGGTTCGAATCCTAGTTCGGATCCTAGGTAGAAATTACCTAGAAAGGTTCCCCTCCTTGAATAGGGCTATGCCCGTGAGGTGTGAACTTTAAAATATATATATATATATATATATATATATATATATATATATATATATATATATATATATATATATATATAGATGTATATATATATATATATAAATATATATATATATACATATAACATATATATACTAAATGCTACTCTTCTCTTTCTCTATACATATATATATATGTATATATATATAGATACATATATAACTCTATATATATATATATATATATATATATATATATATATATATATATATATAAGCTGAAGACTGTGGCTATACAAATGCATACCTTCCTGTTTGCGGAAGTGACGATAAAACCTACCCGAATCCACTTGATCTTCTTTTCGCAAGAATGAGTCATAAAGGTAAATGAATTGCTTTTTTATATATTTTTAAATGTCAAATATATTATTTATAAATATGGAGTATTAAATAAAGGCATTTCATAAAAATGGGGAAATTAACGATAAGCTTAGTGATTGAATTTGACCTATCCAACATTTATTATTAAGAATTAGCTTCGATCGAAACTGGTCGGGAAACACACACACACGCACACACCTTCATACACACACAAACACGCACCCTCACCCACACATACAGACACACACTCACACACCTACACATACAAACACACATATATATATATATATATATATATATATATATATATATATATATATATATATATATATATATATATATATATATATATATATATATATATATATATATATATATATATATATATATATATATATAAATATATATATATATATTATTTATTTATATATATATATATATATATATATATATATATATATATATATATATATATATATATATATATATATATATATATATATATATATATATATATATATATATATATATATATATATAGTAGCACCTCGCAATAACAGCTACCCGCTTAACGGCGTTTCGCAATAGCAGCACTCTTAACTACTCAGTGTTGTGCGGAAGGAAACGCACGCACGCACGAACGAACAGACGCTATCGCCAAACTGCGTTGCTGCGTATTGCGATGCATGCGGTTGGTCTGTTTACAGTCTTCGTGCGGTCAGCATCTATATCGCACTTTTCCAAACTTTATAATGCATAATAAATTTATTAAGTTAAAAAATGGCTTCAACATATAGTGAAAAGATATGTCGTAGACATCTTACATTAAAAAAAAAATGTAGAAGTAATAAAGTTATGTGAAAAAGGCATGTCTATTGCTGATATCTGACGCAAGCTAGGCCTAGTTTGACAATCAGTTAGTACCATTGGGATTGACAAAGCAGAATATTTAAAGGAAGTGAAAAGTGCGACACCAATGAACACTAAAACTCTTAGGAAGAAAAGTGCGACACCAGTGAACACTAAAACTCTTAGGAAGAAAAGTGCGACACCAGTGAAAACTAAAACTCTTAGGAAGAAAAGTGCGACACCAGTGAACACTAAAACTCTTAAGAGGAAAAGTGTGACCCAAAAACGCTTATTAAGAAAAGTGCGACACCTGTGAACACTAAAACTCTTAGGAAGAAAAGTGCGACACCAGTGAACACTAAAACTCTTAGGAAGCGAGATAATCTTATTTTGGCACACATGGAAAAACTTTTGAATATTTGGATTGAACACCAAACTAGCTATCACTATCGCCGTCTGCAAAGAGATGGCGTTTTTTTGTAGATTCAGTTCAGATAATGAAGATTCGTCAACATCCATTGCACTGCCGGACGAAGAAGCAGCATCCTCAAAAAAATATTGAATTTAATTTTTTTTTATTTCAATTTGTTTTTCAGTTATAAATTATGTGCTGCACGTACTAAATATATATTTAAAGGTAAACAATGTGTAAATTTCCCTTTCTAATTTTGTTTTATAGTTAGTGTTATTGCACACTTAATATATATTTATATTAGTACGTAGATTTGCTTACAGGCACTCGCGAGGCACAAAAAAACACTTAATTCGCTTACCGACGTTTTTCACTTAATGGCGATGGTTCGGTCCCAATTACGCAGTTATTGTGAGGTGCTACACTATATATATATATATATATATATATATATATATATATATATATATATATATATATATATATATATATATATATATATATATATATACATATATATATATATATATATATATATATATATATATATATATATATATATATATATATATATATATATATATATATATATATATTCTTTCTTTATATATATATATATATATATATATATATATATATATATACAATATATATATATATATATATATATATATATATATATATATATATATATATATATATATATATATATATATATATATATATATATATATATATATATATATATATATATATATATATCTAAGAAAATTTGATAAGTTCCCTCCTTACTCTTAAAACCGGCTTTATCAGTCGTAAATATGTACATTTTCGATGTGCTTTGTAACTAGTGGAATAAATAAATATCCACCATCTTTGATAAGCGTGGCTTGCAAACGTGATCTCCTTCAGAATCGAGAAAACTCAGGTTCTCATAGTAGTTTCCGAGTTAAAATCCTACCTTATTTTACAACTAATTTGGGGTAAAAATTTATTACTTTTACTAATGCCAAACTATGCATAAATTTTTTTTTCAATTTTTTACTTTTAAAATCTAATTTAATGACAGATTTGCGAATTCAACGTTATGGTCCTTGTCCTGGGAGTATTGATTAGAAAGGACAATATTTTCTTCAATTCCCAAGTCTTTCTAGTATCAAACATAATCAAAGTATTTTAAAAAATTCTGTAAATTTTTGCAATATTTTCAATCCTGAAAATATATATTTTATGATATTACATATTAAATTATATTAATTGAAATGATATTTATTTAGAATAATGATTTTTGTGATATGAATCATAAATAAATTCATTAATTTACTGCATTGAATTTTCGTTATTCCCCAGTTCTTAGGAATAATTAATGTTTTCAATATATATATATATATATATATATATATATATATATATATATATATATATATATATATATATATATATATATATATATATATATATATATATATATATATATATATATATATATATGCTCCTCATATCCCTTTACTTCCTACAATACTAAGTATCGTGTATTTATGAATTGCAATTAACAATCCACCTTTTATGATCCTGCTGATGCCCTTTTCTGCCTTGTCTGGCATTCTGCAAGCTATATGGTTTTGAATTTCTGCGGTAGTAAGGGACATATCGGAGACCACGTTTTCACTGCCTGTGATTGACCGTTGAAAATATGACGTCATTAAGCCCCGCACCCTTTTAAATAGCCCTTTAGTCATAGCTCTTCATTCCCTTAGGAGCTACTCGTCTTTGCTCGTCTTTACTCGTCTTTATTTTGATTTAGTGTTTTTTTTTTGTATTTTCTTTTGTATGACGCGTAGGATACATCACCTTAGTAATTTGGTGTTGTTTTGGTAATGCACATGTACGGAACGTACATGTGCACTTATTTCACATATATAGATGTACGTGATTTGTTTTAGGCTCTTTTTGTTGTTGTTAATGTTTAGTGTTGGCTGATTTTTGTTGTTGTCATTATTGTTGGTGCTGTTTCACTATGTTAGTGCACTCGCCCGTGCGCCCTGAAAGTGTCCGAAGTATACGGACAAGAGCTCAGTACTGTAATCAAATCAATAGTTTTTTCCTAATATTGAAGAAAATTTCTGCTGTATAAAGAAATACTTTCAGGATGCTTGAAAATGCAAAATCATGAAATAATAATAATAATAATAATAATAATAATAATAATAATAATAATAATAATAATAATAATAATAATAATAATAATAATAATAATAATAATAAAAATAATAATAATAATAATAATAATAATAATAATAATAATAATAATAAGTTACAATCATAACCATAATCTTAACTTTTATAATAGATGGTACTATGATAGTATCCAGTTTGATGTTAATAAAATGGCTACATGTTACAGAAATAAAATCACTGGGTTAGATACTTATTAATATTGATTTAAATAATAAGTATTTTATTATTTTAGCAAAAGACTTATCAGGATTTTCGGTTTTAATGTCTCGAGGTATTGAGTTGTAAAGGTTAGCTGCTTTGTACCTGACAAATTGTGTTTTTTTTTTCAGTCGAAAGAATGAAGCGTTAATGCTTGTAATATTTTGCAATTTTATTTGATTTTCTTTAACCTTGCTTGGTTTGCGCGAAAATTAATTAGCAAGAAGTCGGAAGCATTATTATGGATTTTTTAATGCATTTCTTTTATTAATAATAGATTAAGGAGGTCTTTAAACTAAAATATCTTTAGTTTTTTGAGCAAAGGTTGTGTATGCTGCAAAGGTCTCTTGTAGCGCTACTGAGGAGAATAAGGCGTTTTTGAATTATAATTACAGGTTGGATTTCTGAGTTAATTTTGGTTCCGAGGATAGAAAGATAGTATACTAAAAATGGGTGTATCAATGCGCAGTATATCTTCTTAAGAATGGGGAGAGGAGCAATATTTTTTTAATTTTATTAGTACATATATGTATAATAATAATAATAATAATAATAATAATAATAATAATAATAATGATAATGATAATAATAATGATAATAATAAAAATGATAATAATAATAATAATAATAATAATAATAATAATAATAATAATAATAATAATAATAATAATAATAATAATAATAATAATAATAATAATAATAATAATAATAATAATAATAATAATAATAATAAAAATAATAATAATAATAATAATAATAATAATAATAATAAATTTATGTATCTAAAATATTTATTTGTTAAAATCACGAAATTATGGATGGCAAATTCATATTCTGGAACAAAATAACGATTAAAGAAATTAATGAATGAAAAAAGGAT
>JABUQX010094130.1:0-15000 GCA_015478945.1 Trachelipus rathkii
GATAACTGTTGGATGCTGCATAGAGAGATTCCAAACCCTGCCCATAAGCGTAAATATACAAAGAAGATCTTTAGAGGCACGAGAAAACGATTTTAACATATAAGTACAAGCATATTTTAACTTAAAATTGATTTTCACGAAGTATGTGGGGTAAAAAATCCAATTTACTTCTATTTTCATTTCCTTTGACATATTATCTTAATTCACATAGGTACCTAGCTTGTTAAAAAGCGTGATATTATATGAAAACACGACTGCCATTTTTGAATTCAGGACACCGAAGAATATATAATTCAAGTTTAATGCTCTATCGAATGGTTTGTTTATTTTTAAAAAATTAAAAAATATTTTATTCGTTATACACAGGGGTACACGGGGGGACGTCAATTTTGGGAGATCATGAAGAAAAATCGCGATAACTTTTTTAATATTCATCCGATCATCGAGAAACTCTCGGAACGTGTATGATTGGAGAAGATACACATTTTTTTGTTTAGATAAATTTTTAGTACAAAGAGTATATTTTCCGCTGTGCATGGGATAATTTTCAAATTTTCTCAATTTTTCCCATAAACAGCGGTAAACCCATTGAGTCTACAAAAGAAAATTGTAAACAAAATATGTGAATCGCGCCCATTTATATATGATCTGAAAATTGCGTATTGATCGGATGAATGATAAACAAATAATCGTAGTTTTTTATTTTTGAGTTGCCAATAAAAAATATAATTGGTGGCATGTAACCTTTTTAATATTTATCCGATTACAATGAAACTTTCACAGCTTGTGTAACTCTACAAGTTCCACATATTTTAATTAAATTAATATTTCGTATTTTCAACGGTTTTGTCGCTAATCACAAAAAAACTTTTGAAACCACGAGATGTTACCCATGAACAGCGACAAATCTGTTTGCCATACAAAAACTTTATCTAAACTAAAAATGTGTATTTTCCCCAATTATATATGCTCTCAAAATTTCAAAATGATAGTATGAATAATAAAAAGTTTTCTTTTTTTTTTTTTTTTTTTTTTTGAGTAGCACAAAAACAAATTTTAATGATTGGTGGCATGCAACATTTTTATTATTTATTTGATGAGAGTAAATTTTTGTAGCTTTTATATCTCAACGAGATACATAGTTTGTATTTAGATAAATATTTTGTATGTACAACGGTTTCGTCGCTGGTCGCGGGAAAACTTTTGAAAATTTTGAAGTTTTCCCATGAGCAGCGTCAAAATTGTTTGGTAAGCAAAATATTTATCTTAGTAAAACATGTCTATCTTCCCAAATTATACATGCTCTGAAAATTTTGTAATAATCGGACACGTAATAAAAAAGTTATTGTGATTTTTTATTTTTGAGTTGCCAGAAACAATAAAAAAAGGAAATTTTAAATAATTGTTGGCACATATCTTTTTTATTATTCATCTTGGCTTTATTACTCACAAATATAATTTTTTTACATCGAGTTGATATTTTGTGATATAGGAAAAAATCGGCCAGACATTTCAATAGATTTCCCCCTGTGATTTCGATTTCATATACGTTTAACTATATTTTGATGTATGATTCTTTCAAATATAATAAATTTTGAAAAGTTTTTTATAACTTTATAGTTTTAGGAAAAAAGAAAATAGTCCATATTATGCAAAAAAAATTAAAATATATCAAAAAAATGATTTTTTTGTTGTTGACATAACGCCCCAATGTTTAAGATATTTTTTAAAACATCTGGCATTGCAAGTATTTCAGTGACGTCCCTTTATAAAAATCTTTTGTAGTTCAGCAGGAATTCACTTTAATACATTATTGATTAAAATGCTGATTCATGACATTTGGGATGAAATTACTTAAAATCTACCCTACATTTTGCAAATGTCCTCGAAATAAAAATTATAGAGTTTGCTTTGTTCTTTCAAATAAAATTAAATAAAACATTTTGCCAGCACCCTCCCTTTAAATAACTAAAAAAGCTTTCAAAATTTTCAAAAGAAAGTGCATGAGAAAGGTACTCATATTATGCAGGTATTCAAAATAATGATTATACCAAGAGCGTCCAACTCGTTGTAACAATATCAATATTATTGATAATAGTATTGGTGTTAGTAATGGCAATATTGTTAGTAATTCCTGTTAATATTAATTTTTTGAATATAGTATTAGTGATGGTAATATTGTTAACGATGATAGTGTTACATATATTTTTATATCCCTAACACATGTATATATGTATGTCTGTTATATATATATATATATATATATATATATATATATATTCATAATATATACATATATATACCTCATACCGCTGCTACTATATATATATATAACCTTAATAAAGGAGTTTAAAAATTTTGCAAGTAAAAGTAATTCCTTTTAATGTTCTTTTAAATTTATTTATATAAGCGCCAGTAGTTCAGTGGTAGCTTTCTCTCGCCAAACAGAGCAAAAGGTCACAAGATCTGCTGGTCGGGCGGGAGAACGCGCGTGAGCTATTGCTCCCCTTGGTCTTGGCTGAGGTCTTGCTCGGACGTTAGTGGTGCACCTTACCGCAGTGGGGGCTCTGCCCACGCAGTAAGGTAGGTTCTTGGTGTAGACAATTTATATATATATGTATATCATATATATGTATATGTATATATATATAATAACTCTTCATAACATATGTATATAGCATAGCAATATATCTTAACAATAACAATATATATATAATATTAAATAGCATATATAAATATATATATATATATGTAGCAGCTTTATAATAACCAGACAGCAACAGCAACAGCAACCACCACAATATGTAGCAACGCGCAACATATATATATATATCAACAACCTTAATATAATAACCAACCTTATATATGAAATGTAGCAATAACGTAACGCTAATAATAGCAGCAACGCTGCTTATTTGCTAATATATATATATTATATATATGTAATAAAAATGCATAACTGCTACTGCTGCTATATATATATGTAATAATAGCAATAATAGTATATATATATATATATATATATATATATGAATATGGATAATAATAATAATATGTAATAGTAATCGTTAATAACGTAATATAATAATAACAATATAATAATATATATATATGTATATATATATAACAATAACAACAATATATAATATATATACTATATATATATAATATGAAATAACCACATGTGCCAATGGTAATAATAATAGCATAATATAATATAATAACCTTTGTATATATATATATATGTATATATATATAATATAATATATATATATAATATATATAATATGCATATATATATATATATATATATATATGTATATATATATATAATATATATATATATGTATATATACAAATATATATATATATATATATATATATATATATATATATATATATATAAATTATATATAGTAATAATATGTAATAGCAAGAGTTTGCTGCTGTATAATAACCATAGCAACAGCCAATAATATATATATAACAGCTATAGCAATGCCATCAGCAACTTCTTATGCTCAGCGCAGCTCAGCATGCTTTGTAACAGCAACCCTTATGCTCCAGCCATATATAACAATATGGATGTATGATGTGTATGTATGTAATATATATATATGTATATATATATATATGTAATAACGTAACATAACCAGCCAACGCCTGCGCCTGTATACTTATATATACATAACAACCTTAAAAAAAGCATAGATATACACATACACCTACACATATACTTATTACAGATTACCACCACTCACGGGCTGGGCCCTTTTCAGGAGGGGGCAGGAAATAAAATGCATGAAAACCCACCCAAGCCTGACGCAAATCTCTTAAGTGAGCGCAGACGTGGGTTTTTAAAGAGAAGTAAACAGTTGGAAAAAACAGACGATGGCAAGAGTTCCCAAGAACAGAAGTGGCTGGAAAGGGGAGGCACCACAACGAACTAGTCTGGGATTTTCAATGCTCAAGCAAAATTCATGCGATAGCATGGCCCCTGTATTGCGAGGGCGACGCAATGGAGGTGGAATGCGAGGCGGCCAGCTTTCCCAGCATCTACCGGTGCGCACCTATGGTAAGAGATGGTACCAACATCACGTCGCTTTGCCGCCAGATAGAAGAGGTCAGAAGAATTTACGCATGACAGTTTATTAGTCTCTTGGCTTTAGACTCAACTCTATCCAATAGAAGGGTGGAGCTGGAGCCACCCGTAGAATAAAGATATATATGTATATGTATATATACTAATGATAACATATCTTCTTCTAAACAAGTAACAAGTGCCTTTAGAACATCTTCACACCGTCCTAGCTATATACTCTATATAGCAATAATATAATATATAATAATATATAACAACAATAAAACCAACTAATAACAATATAGTAATAATATATATGTGCTGTAATATTTATATATAGCATACTTATATCTAGCCATATATGCTGCTGCTGCCTCATGCTATGCTGTAACCAATAGCCAATAGTATGTAGTAATAACCTTATATATAATATATATCTGAAGTATATATATTTATTTATTTATAGAACTTCGTTTATAACATATATTTAAATAAATAAATATATATATATAACAATAATAATAATATGTATATATGCATAACTTATAATATATATATATATATATATATATATATATAACATAACTTAACTAACTATATATATAACATATATATATATATAAATATATAACACATGTTTATATATGCTCAACCAACAACTTAACAACAATAGCAATATGTAGCAATAGCAACCACATATATATATATAATATAACATAACGCTGTATATACTGTATGTATACCCAACTGCTAGCTCTGCTAACTATAACGCCAACATAGCATAGCTAATATATATACAGTTGTTTCAAAAAATGTGTGCTAACACTTTGAAGAGACTAATACAGAAAATAATTTATGAGAACATAGTGACAAGTTTAAAGGCTTGAATTACAGAGCATACATGTATTTAAAGAATCATGTTCTCAAATGCTTAAAATGATAACCGCCATTGTCCAGACACAGCTGATAACGCGAACCAATAGAGTGACAAACAACACGAAGTGGTTCATTTGGAATGTCTCGTCATTGTCTTTCGATTTCCAATTTCAATGCATTTATCTTTCTTGGTTTTGAGCGATAAATTCTGTCCTTGAGGTAACCCCATAAAAAGAAGTCCATTGGCGTGAGATCTGGGGAACGCGCAGGGTATTCAATACTACACCGTCGTCCAATCCTTGTGTTTAAAAATGCTGAATCGAGGTGAGCTCTTACATCGCGATGGTAGTGGGGAGGTGCTCCATCTTGTTGAAAGTAAATCACCTCGTTATAACCAGACATCTCGTCAATGTGTGGACCGACAGACTCCTGCAGCAAGGTTAGGTTTTAAGATGTGTGTCTTCCGAGCCGTTTGTCGTAGAGATTTCTGTTGGGGATCAGGTGAGGAATTCCTGTACCTGCTCTTTCTTTGCAGGGTTGGTGGATGTCCGTGGTCATCCAGAACGTTTCTTGTTGACGTTGTGAACGGTTCCATCTGCCTCAAATTTCTCTCTGATGCGGGCAATGGTCCGGTGCGTTGGTGGCGGTTTATCGAATCCCCTTCTGAACCGTCGTTGCACTTCCTTGGCGTTTCCGGTGGTCCAATAGAATTTAAGGACAAATTTCCTCTCTTCAAAGCTAAGTTGATCTGACATTCTGTTACAGTAGTTACACCTGAAAAAAAAAGCAGTCACTGTGTTTTGTATATATTTATGGGACACGCTGTATATATATATATATATATATATATATATATATATATATATATAACAACACCTTATATATATATATATATATACTCTTTATACTATGTTTTATAGACTACTTCTATATATATATATATATATATATATATATATATATTTAATTGCACATATGAGTTAATAATATCATTTTCAAATAAAACATTTAGAAAAAATAATGAATCACTTACTAGAAAGAAGGAAGTTGATAACGTGGAATGGTTTTGATTTTTGAGCCCAAACTTCATCAATAAAAACGTACTTGAGATAAGTGCTACAATGGTTATCAGAAGAAGATTCCACAAGGAAAAGGAGAATGGCAAGAATACTTTTTTCCAAGCAGGAGTTGGTCCTGGAATCGTGCACAAAAAACCACATCCCCCGTGTATAAAAGGAATAGACGAGTCAAAATATTGGTATTCTTCGCCTTGCAACATATAGAAATTAATCATAAAGTCTTTGTTATTGTGATGTAAATCTCTCAGCATTCCAATAAATGAATTATTTTCCGTACCTGCATAACGCCCATCTTCTGTATCGTTTTGAATAATATAACTAAAGTTTAATACTTTACTTATGATATGAAGAATTTCTTTGTTTACCCCGATGCATTTGCCACTCTTATCTGAATAAAGAAATGGATAATCATCACATTTGGAAGTTATATGCATAACCCTTCCTAAAAAATGTTTATTTCTTTCCACTAGTATTTCATTTATCTTTCTCGGTAAGAAATAAATCCCTTTAAATATTTTCCACTGTGAGAAACCAGTTTCTTTTCTTTGAAATGGGTAAATACTGTATGTCTGAAAAACAAACTTTTTCTTTTTAATTGTTAATTCCGAAATAAATATATACTTCGATCTCTGAATTGAAGAATCAATAATTTTCTCAGAAATAGTAGTGTGATTATCAAGAACTATGATAAGTAATTTTCCAGGGGCCCATTTATAGTTTATTGATATATTTTGAAAGAGATCTAATAGTATACTTTGATTATATATAAGACAAATAGTTGTATATTTATATCCACTAACGATTTCGGAAACGTAATTATTGATATCAAATTCTTGAATTGAAACTGCGACATGAGGTTTGTTTTTTAAATTTTTATATAGAAGAAATTCAAACCATAAAAATTGATTCATAACTTCATTGTCATACAGAAGAAATATATTTTCCTCAGCTAGAGTATATGTTAAAATTTCTGAAATAAAATGACCAATCATTTCATATGCATCATTTTCATCTTGAGAATAGTTGTTTTTAGAGCTCTGTGGAATCAAATTTTCAAACGGTATTTTTAAATCATATATCTTAAAATCTTTTCCATTATTGGTGCCTTTAGGCCTATAGGTTTCATTGTTATTGAAAGTTTCCAAAATCTTATATTCAGTCAAAGTTTTAGAAGAATTGCTTTTATATAAACTTATTTCAAAAGTTTCTTCAAAATAAATAAAAATAAGGAGTTTTTTCATAAGATTCATTATTGCAATTCAATTATTATTTGCATGAAATAAACAAAAAATCCCAACAACGTTAAATATGAATTAATTGAAAAAATTCAACAGAGAATTCATTCTGAAAAAGAAAAAAGAAAAAAATCTTGAAAAAATGTAAAAAAAAATCTTCGTTTCCAAGCAATATCCATTACCTTAAATTACTTACTTGATAGGTATAAATAAAAACATAATATCTGATTACTTAACATAAAATCCTTTTTATTTGAGCAGTTCAAACCCCGGCCAAATATTAGATTTGGTTTTCATGAACTACACTTTTTTTTAATTCCCGATTTCGGAATATATATATAATAAATATATATATCTATAACCTTACATATATACATATATATATATATAACTTAATAATATATATATATATACTGCTGCTGCTGCTTTTATATATGCTGCTACCTGCTGCTATATACTAACTGCTATAACATATATATAGATGTAAATACTGCGAATTAAACCGCAGTTCAATTTCTATAGATAAAATAACTCCTTGAGTGATTCATCACTTAGGATTAGATCCCGGGCCCGCGCGAACGGTATGCCAAGCGTGTTACCACTCGACCCGACAAGCTAAAAAAGATACGTGACTTAAACCTATGAAAAAGATTCTTGTCAGTAGGAATAAGGACCACCTATGTCAGGACAGATGCCTCAGCCACGCATCTCCGCTTGCACTCGGGTCAAAGGTAACCTGGGACCATGTAGGGAGACCACTCTAGATCGGAGTATCATTTGTATAGATGTAAATGCTGGGAATTAAACCGCAGTTCAATTTTGTATAGATAAAATAACTCCTTAGGTGATTCATACTTACCAGGGTTAGATCCCGGGCCCTCGCGAACGGTATGCCAAGCGATGTTACCACTCGACCACGACGAAAGCTAAAAGATACGCGACTTAAACCTATGAAAGAGCGCTCTATTCCAATAGGAATAAGGACCGCCTATGTCAGGACAGATACATCAGCCACGCATCTCCGCACTCGGGTCAAAATGCTTTTACAGGTAACACGCTTGGCATGCCGTTCGCGAGGGGCCCGGGTCATCCTGGCGTAAATCACTCAGAGACCACTGCAAGTGAACGCCCCATTCGGCTATTCCCCATCTATACAAATATACTCCAATTACCAGAGTGGTCTCCTTACATGAGTCCTGTGTGTTGCCTTTGACCAGAGTGCAAGCGGAGATGCGTGGCTGGGGTATCTGTCCTGACATAGGTGTTCCTGCAATGAATAGAGCACTCTTTCGCAGGTTTAAGTCGCGTATCTTTTTTAGCTTGTCGTGGTCGAGTGGTAGCATACGCTTGGCATACCGTTCGCAGGGCCGGGGATCTAATCCTGGTAAGTGATGAATCAAGGGAGTTATTTTATCTATCTTATCTATATATAACCAGCAACCAACGCTTAATAGCCTTAACTTATAACAGTACCTGTATATAACAACAACAACAACAACATATATACATATATGTATATAGCAATAATATATATATATTAAATAATTCGCGACGTAGTATATATCTATTACTTAAGAGAAATCAGAAGTAAAACTTTTCAATGAAAACAATCGTTCTAAAACATCAGTCATAAGTGCTTACGAGAATGGATCAAAATTTTGCTAGCTTTCGTCTTCTAATTAAGACCTCTTCAGGCAAATGACAGAGTAAATTTAAATATTTTGCTGTTGTGAGATTTGTTCCAGTTGGTAGGTTATTGTTTTTAAGGATTTGTTGAAATATTGGTAAGATTTTAAATATTCATTATGTATAGGATCTATTTTTATTTCACCGTGTTGCTTGTTGTAGTTATCAGAGTTGTATATGCAAAAAGATTCCATTATTTTACGGTTGGTAGCGTTATTAATGTATCTAATGGGATTTATTGCATTTATATTGGTGGTATGGTTTGAAGTTCTGCGATGGTTGGTAAGTGATGAATTGGTGCAATCATTTCTCAAATCCAAGCTATGCTGATATTTTCTTCTTGTCAGGTCGTTAGTTTCTCCATATATGTTTATCTTACATTGTGCACAGATATGTCGCAGCTTGTTTTGAAAATTTGTTCTATGTGTGGGAGGACGTAATATATTTTTTTAATGTGATATTGTTAGAGGGTATAAGAGTGATGTTCTTAGGGATGAACGGTTTGATGTTATGTAAAGGCATGTAGGGAACAGGTAGATATGTTGTAGGAATTTTGTTTATGGGTTCGGTATGGTAGAATTTTTTAGTCTGAATCCGAAACATTAATGAAATATTTAGGGTAAAGTAGATATTAAAGGTACTGTGTATGTACTGTGTTTCTGTACTAAGGAATGGAGGTGAACAAATGCAAAATGCTCTCAAATATCACAAATCTCACAACTCTAACAAAATATTTAAATTTCCTCTGTCATTTGAAGAGGTCTTTTAGAAGACGAGAGCTAGCAAAATTTTTGATCCATTCATTCGCTTAGTACTTATTAATGTTGTAATAATATTGAAAGGTTTCATTGAAAAGTGTTAACATAAAACCAAGGGTTTCTTTACGAATTATAATATATATATAAACATATATATATATATATATATATATATATATATATATATATAGCAACATATATCAAACAACCCAATATATATATATATGCTGCGCAAGACTGCTGCTGCTGCTGCTGTAGTAGATGGTGTATTAGCAACAGCCAATAAAGCACACCTTCCAGCCCAGCAACATGTATGCCAGCCTTGCTCTGCCAGCAACAGCAACCAGCCTTATATATATATATATAACTTGCACTGTAATAACCAACTTATAACAACCAACGCACATAACCTTGCCCAGCAATAGCAATATAGCCCATATATGCTGTTTATATATAAGCAGCAGCAGCCTAACAGCAATATATAGCCTTAGCCCAGCAACTATAACAACGCTGCCAATAGCAACATAATAGCCAGCAGCCGCCCCTTAACCGCCATATGCTCATATATAGCAGCAATAATATACTGCTGTATATATACTATATATAGCTACTTCACATTTACCTGAGAGCAGCCCGAGGATGAATTTACTCCAAAAGGTGTGTTACCTCTTGACCAACGATTGGCTAAGGGAAACCCATCATTTTACCTGAAAGCTTAGCTTCCAAGAGGAGTGAGGCGTGTCTTGAACACCGAACCTCCGACGGGCCCCCCCGCTAATACTCGGGTCAGGGGGCAACACTGGGTAATTTTTAATCCGGACATTATTGGGTATTCAAAAGATATTTGTACAATAAGGGTTCAGAGCCCACTTAAGGCCATTACAAATATACGAAATAGTATTTGCGTTTATTGCACAAATATCTTTGAATAAAATGTCCGATTAAAGTACCCAGTGTTGTGACCGAGTGTTAGCAGGGGAGGCCCGTCGGGTGGGGTGTCCAGCACGCCTCACTCCTCTTGGTGTACTTTAAGAGGTAAAATGATGGGTTTCCTTTTGGCTATCCTTCAGGGTCAGGGTAGCACTCTTAGGAATTTACCATCACCAGGTAAGGGTTCAAAACCCACCAGACACATTACAAATAACCACAAAATATAATTATTTGATTCATTGCACAAGTATCTTTGAATATATATATATATATAAGGGGGCCTATATATATATATATATATATATATATATATATATATATATATACTGCTGCTGCTGCTAACTGCTGTAACCTGCTATATATATATATATATATATATATATATATATATATACTACTTTATAACAATAACTGTAACTTAACCTTATGCCTGTAACAACAACACCTTCTTCGCCCTTATAGCAAAGGTGGGCATTAACGCGTTAAAGCGTTAATCCGTTAATTGACTCGTTAATTTTTTTAGCGCTTTCGTTAATTTCGAAAAAATTAACGGAGCCTATTAACGAGTTAAAATTTTCCTCAACATCCGTTAACAAGTAAATTAATTTTTGAGTTTATAAAATATTTTCTTATCAGATTTTAATTTGTATTAGATTCGATTTCGATATGAGATAAACTTTTTTTTTTTTTCCAAAATTTCCTAAACGCTCCTCTCAATGGCTCAAATGTGTTTATATTTACTCAGTTATTATCCAGTTTAGTAATGTTTAACACAGGGTTGAAAAAAAACAGAGTTTTGAGGGAATGTGCTTACGTGCAGACACCACCCCTCGTTCAACTATATTCTCTATGTCTTACACTTTCCCCTCAGGTTTTTGGAAGCACATGTCCAACCTATTCCCGAAAAAGGAAGCCGCTCTGATTCTTCTAACTATCGCCTATAGCTCTCACTTGTATTCTATCTAAGATCTTTGAAACCCTTCTCAACTCTCGCTTCTTAGACCATCTGAATCTCATTCTCTTCTTCTTTCCGATCGCTTTCTAGTACGGCTTTTGGTGTTCAAGTCTACTGGCGATATACTCTATTAACCGATTTATGGTTTCCACTCTTAGAACTATTGGCAGACTTGCGTAGTGGCGCGACATATCAAAGCATTTGACCGGTATGGCGCATCATTACTCTCCAGAAACCTCCTCCTTCTCTTTGTCTTCTCTTTTTATGTCTAGCTTTCTTTCAGTCGCTAAACATCGGCTATGGTTGATGGAGCGACTTCTTCTTCTTTCTGTCAATAGTGGTTCCTCAAGGTTTCGTCTCATCTCCTACTTTATTCCTACTTTTCATTAATGATCTCACCTGCATCTAACACCATCCACTCATATGCCGAGACTAAGCCCTTCATTCTTCAACTCATTTCGAATCTGCTCCATCTTTTAGAATTGCCTCTAGTCGTAATCTTTCCGATTCTATTCTCCCTGATCTGCGGGATGGAATTTGCTGGTGAGGTCGTCTCAACCTTGTGAAATTCAATTCTTTAAAAACCCAACTTCTGAAATTCTCCTTAAAGACACTTTCTAACTTTCTATCTCTTTGACGGTTCTTTCGTCTCTCCTGACTGACAATATAAACATCCTTGGCCTTAACATAAAAAATGTCTTGGAAGCTTCACATCACAACGGTTGCTAGGGTGGCCTCAAGAAACTGGGAGTTCTGTTTAGACTGCGAGCTTTTACTCTTCTCCAGTTACTCAGCTATAGGGCCTCATCCGCCCTTGCATGGTTTACTATTCTCATATCTGGGAAGGCTATCCACTCATCTGGCTCTGGACAGAGTTGCCTTAAAATATGATATTTCTGAGCAACTGTTCTGTACTTTCCAGTTCACTTGACCCTCTATCTTGCTTTATCTTGGTATAATCTCTCATCTATAGGTATCGCAGCGGCAGGTGTTCCGAGGAAACTCACGCGTACCCCCACTTTTACGACGCCCTCGTGGCACAAGAGGTGCTGTGTCTGCGCAGGAGTTTTCTGTAGATATTGGTAACTCTGAAGCTGGATTCGCTGCGGTGCTTCCTTCTCCTGCTACCACTGTTCTGTGGAACTCTCTTCCATCTTCTGTGTTTCCTGCTGAATTTGTCTCCCTCACTTTAAAGGAAGCCGCGTTATGTTCATTGCGTAGAGAATTTGCGCTAGCGAGGATGAAATTTGGCGTGCAACATACCCTCCTTGAATAGGAGCTCTGTCCGTGAGTGGTGTTGATAACGTAAAAAAGTGAGGAGCGGTTAGCGTTGGCATTAGCATTAGCTTCCACTTTATTCTTTACTGATAACGCGCAGCGGTGCGCCGTTAATTTTTATTAACACTATTAAGAATGCACGACATTAACTCTTTCGGCTTAACGGTGCCCACCTTTGATAATATATATATATATATATACCATATATATGTATATAATATAGTATATATGTAATATAGTAATAATAACCAACAATAATATACTCTATGCTCTATATACTTATATCTATCTTCATATACTTCTTCTATATACACCTATATATATATATATGTAGCCAGCCATGTAGCATATCAACATATATAATAATATATGCGCCTGTTATATCATAACCAGCAATAATAATAATAACCAATAATAGCAAGAATATTGCTCGAGCCAGCAAAACGTAGCCAACCATAATAGCCTATATATATATATATATATGCTATTTAATATGCTATGTAACACTCCGTTCTTTATAATACGCATATATAATAATATGTAATATGTATATATGCGCCAGCAGCAGCCAGCCAACCAATAATATATAACAATAGCTGTATATGTATATAACAGCAATATAATAATAACATATATATATAATATATATATATATATTATAATAATATATATGCTTTCTTATATATATATATATTATATAACAATAATAACAACCTTATAACCAACAATAGCCAGCAGTATATGTAATATGTAACAATCTTTACTATAATATATATATGTATATGTATATATATATATATAATAATAATATATATATATATATATATATATATTATATATATATCAATAACCATAGCATGGTAATATGTAATATAATAATAATATATATAATATATAACCTTAATATATAATATAATAATAATAATATATAATATAATATATATATATATACTGTATATCATATATATATATATATATATATAAATTCAATGTTCTGTGGCTTAAAACTTTCTTCCATCTACTACAATTATCTTGTGCTTCTGCTATATTTCTTCTTACAGAACAGATTTTCACGCCTTTTTTGAATATCCTACTATTTCTCACGAGACTGTTATATCTTCTCATCGAAATACTGAGGTCCTCTATTTAGGGGATTTCAATGTACTGGTTGGGGTCCTCTCATACTGATTTAGGTTGGGACAAGGCCGAGTCATTCGTTATTTTCAACGATCTGGAGCAAATAATTAAGGAATATTCACACATTCCGGATCGTCCCAACCAATTCTTGAACACACTTTATCTATGTTTCACCACTAGTCCTTCTCTCTATAAATACACCATCTTTGCTCCTATAGGTAAATCTCACCACAACTTTATATCTCTTAATTTTATTACTTTCTCTGCAACAGCTCCATCCTGCACTATGAGTTTTTTCTGGCACATTGATTCAGCCTACTTGAATAACTGCTTTGACTCTGGTGACGCTTCGGCGTCGGCCGATAAGGTGGGAGCTGTAATCGTTGATGGGACGAGCAGGTTCATTCCTTTTTCGACTAAATCTTTTTATCCTAATAATTCATGGTTCGATCGTGCTTGCTCTCTGGCCATTCAGGCCAGAGACAGTGCGTATCGGGAGTTAAAAAATTCTCGTTCTCCTATCATTCTTGCTAATTTTCATTCAGCTAGAAATCGTTGCAGGAGAGCCTCTTTGGAAACACGAAGCAAAAGCCACGGGAAACTTTCATTAAGCAGTGCGCTAACCTCCTTGGTTCTCCTATTATCAAATCTTTCTGGCCTCTTGCCAAAAGCATCTCTAATAACTTCTGTAAATCTGCCTTTCTTCTTCTTATTCGATCTGATGGTTCTGTTGCTAATTCTCCAACTGAAAAGGGCAATCTCTTTGGCCTCCTATTTTCCTCTAACTTAACCCTGAATGATTCTGGCATTCCCCTTCTTCTTCCTTCTCTTCTCAAGTGCCCTATGCCTTATCCTGTGATTATATTTGATCGGGTGAATGGGCTCCTGAAATCTATGAACGGTAGGATGGCAGGTGGACCGGATGGTGTTCCTCCCCGAGTTTTGAGAGAGTTTGATTCCGTGCTGACCCCGCCCCTCTTTTAAA
>JABUQX010094130.1:20000-21061 GCA_015478945.1 Trachelipus rathkii
CCCGCAGGCAAACAACTATTTCCGCGTAACCCGCCGCCGCGTGACGCTCCGGCAGGCGCAATATTTCCCGCGCGAACGAAAAAATATATATACTATAAGTCATTCATTTTTTATTTCATACTTATACATTTTTATTAAAAACATTTTTTGCGTTCCTAAAACTGTAACTCATTATTACAGCCTAATTATTATTATTATATTATTTTATTTTAATTATTTTATTATTATTATTATTATTATGATTATTATTATTATTATTAATTATTATTAATTATTATTATTATTATTTTATTTATTATTATTATATATTATCAATATTTCATACATAAACATTTTTTATTAAAAAATTTACATACATAACTTAAGCAGTAAAACAGTAAATCATAACTCAAATACCCTGCACAGAGGCATAGTAGGCTTGTTTTACTGCTTTAATGTTACTGCTTTATTTGCTTTACTGCTTACATCATAATTTATTAACATTATTTTCTTTTATATTTTTTTATTTAATACTTTTTAATTTTATAAATTTTTTAAAAATTGTATGTAAAAAGAAAAAAAGCCAAAGTGTCTGATATATAAACATTTTATTTTACTACATTGTACGAAAATTTATTAAAAACATATACTTTACCAGACCTTAAAGCAGTAAAAACAGTAAAAGTCAATAGAGGTGTTAACCTAGCAAACAAGGGATTAGTAGGCTTTTTTTTTACTGCTTTACTGCTTTATATCATATTCTTACTGCTTTAAACTCATATATTTATTAACATTATGTCATACATTACATACCTTAAAGCAGTAAAAAAAATAAATCAATAACGCTGTTGCCTAGGCAACAAAGGGATTAGTAGGCTTTTGTTTAACTGTTTAACTGGCTTAAACTATATGCTTTAGCTGCTTTAACTCATTATATTTATTAATTAATTAATCATCTTTATATTTTTTAAATTTTTTTAATTTTTTTTATTTTATTGTTATTTTTATTATTATATTTATTATTATTATTATTTTATTAATTATTATTTTTATTTTTATTTTTTATTATTATACTTAGTGGT
>JABUQX010094131.1:0-5000 GCA_015478945.1 Trachelipus rathkii
GTGCACCGCTTCAATATATATATATATATATATATATATATATATAGACTTACTACCTACTTCTGCCACTGGCCCACCTCGGTGGGGCTACACTGCAACTCCAGGAAGCCGGTCACTGCACTTGGGCTGTTCCACAGGTCGAGAAGGAAGAGATAGAAGAGAGGAGTCGGCACGAGGGGCGTCGAGAGCAGGGCACCCCAGAAGAAGGTGCTCCCTTGTATCCTAGGAAACGTGACATCTGGTGCAGGTGGGGAGGTGACATTATCTGGATTTGAATATATATATATATATATATATATATATATACACACATATATATATATATATATATATATATATATATATATATATATATATATATATATATAGATATATATATATATATATTCTTCTGGTGATATTTGGTCGATAAAGGAAGGATGTTTTCAGCGCAGTCGAGGGAAGAATGATGATTGGAGGTTTTCGGCACGCGGTCAGGACATGAAGATCTTCCATGGTCATAGGGCGACAGGGCTAGCAACCCGCTCCTTTCCTTTTTTGTGAATTAATTACTCTTGGTTCAGCGTTGGTATCTTATGAGCCGAGAATCAAGATCCTCTGGAAAACTCTAGGAGAACGAGTTTAAAGCCTAGTGAAGGGAGCTAATAGTTCTACTGAAGGGCGAAATCCTACCTGAGAGTGTTTAACTCGAGGACTGGCGTCCAAACCATTGCGCCGAGAAATAGATTCCTTCTGAACTCCTTCTCTCTCTCTCTCTCCTCTCTCCTCCTCTTTCTCTTTGTAATGTTATATATATATATATTATATATATATTAAATTCTGAGATAAATAAAGTCTCCAAAGTTGGTGAAGTTTTAGCTTAATAATATTAAACGTAAATGGAAACAGAGGCACCATCTTTAAAATAATATATAGTTAATCTTATTCTGTGAAAATCTGTTAACATTTTTTTTTTGTCTTTGGACAACAACTGTATTTTCCTATTTTCTTATATCTGGAACTAATATTTCCCCCAAACTTTGATTTTGTGACCAGCATAATGATATTTAACAAATTTACCAATTCCCATATAAAAAATTAGTGGATATAATAATTCTCGGTTACGAAAAGTAGAAAAAAAATGACATATAACTCAAAAGTATCATTTATTTATTCTTAGTTTATACAACAGAGACCTCAAAATATTTAGAAGTGAGAAACTTTCCCAGATTTACACTTATACGTTAAGTTGCTTTCACGAATCAACCCTCAAATGTAGTCTTCAATCATGTTTTTTTCGCTATATAAGCATAGGCAACGGCCTTCAAAGTCCAGAATATCCTGGTGAAGTCACTCGCCATGCTTCTCTGAGAACTTCCCCATGTTCTCCTTAAATTTAGCAAGATGAGGTTCAAGGATATAGACTTTAAGGGACATCCTGCAGCCCATTTTGCCGTAGTTCTTGACCAAGATCTCAGCAAGCTTCTCAGTTTTCGACCTTGCGATTCCCAAGGAAACCACGAACTATTGCAACAAAGCTTCTCCAAGCTGTTTTTTCTGTTCTTGTCAGATTCTTCGGGAATTCCTTGCACTCTATGATCATTTTTATTTGTGGCCGACGAAGACACCGGCTTCTACCTTTGCCTCAGACAGCATAAAGAAGAAGCCTTGCAGGTGGGTGAAGGCTGAAGACTCCTTATCTAGAGCTGCGACAAACTGTTTCATGAGACCTATTTTTATGTGTAGTTGAGGAAACAATATTTTCTTGGGTTCAACAGAAGCTCCTATTTGACATTGTTTCTCTCTACACTGAAATCAGTCAGCTGTTGTCAATCCCTCCTTTGGTAGTGTTCTACGGAAGCCTGCTGTCCCAGAGACAAAAGTAACATGAAAACTTGGTAAAGGAAGACTATCAGAAAGGCCATCATTTTGAAATCTAAAACAACTTCCCAATTGTGTTCTTCATATTTCAAGGCACTTAACAGTAGCTTCACAGTGCTGTTTTTCTCTTTGAGCTGCACCGAGTGAGCTAAGGGAAGAGATGGATAAATGTTCCCATTATGAAGTCGTATAGCCCTGAGGCTTTTCGATGAGCTATCAATGAAGATATACCACTCGCAGGGGTTACAGACAATTTCAAGTGCCTCAAACAAACCTGTCACATTGTGATAAAAGCAAAGTCCATCTTGACTGGTGAGAAAAGTTGAAAAAAGAGTGGAGACGTTTTCTGTAACTTGCGACTTTCACACTTTCATATAACAAATTACACTGCTTGAGTCTCGACGTCAAAGACCAAGAAATCTGATCAAGTAGTTGATGTCTTCTTGGTTGGGAAAATATGGGTTTTTCTCATCAACTACACTATATTCAGGATCAACGACTTCATCGTCTTCTGATTTGTTGCTTTCTTCTGAAGATGACTGTCTTCCCTTTGGAGGAATGGGTACAGGGAGCTCAGGAGAGTATGGCACTTGGCACTTGGCACTTGGCACTTGGGCCAATGGATGACGGAAGGCCTGGATATATGATAGCAGCCGCATTTTTTGCCAGATCGACGCTTGGATGGGTCTACGGATATCATCCATCCTTTCCATATGACCAAACCATCTTAATACACCCTCATTCAAGCCTTTTTTCCCAGTACACAGCTTCCTAACATGACCATTTCTCATTTTATCAGTTACTTTCACACCTAGCTCCCCTAAGATTATCCATCTAAACAGATTGCACCTTAGGTCTATAACTCTTATTCCACAACATGGCTTTGCTACTGTACATTAACACCCTTAACAACATGCCTTCATGTAGAACTTTAGTGCACTCAAGGCCTTGTCCACTTGCATTCTCCAAGGATTTAATTGCCCCTCAGACCCTTTCCTACTATTCACAACTTTCCTACTACACTCTGCATCATCCGTTTCTTTTTCATCCAACATATATCCTAAATATATTATATTAGATACTTGTTCCTGTTACCTACCATCCAACATGATTTAACATGGCGGATTCTCCTCACCCACCCTCATCATCTTAATTTATCTAAACTTACTTTCAACACCCTTATTTTACACCTCTGCCAAACCCCTCTACCAATTATTTCAATATTTCTTAAGACTCATCACACAAAAACAAATCATCTGCTTTCAGTAAGCAGTGCACCCTCCACTCTCTTTCATTCTCCATTAGTCTAACCCACTGCCTTGCCAACACCACCTTTATATCTTTTATCACTCTTTCCATATACAAATTAAATAGCCTTGGAGATATAACACACCTCTGCCTCACTCTACAAATTTTATTAAAAAATTCACTCTCTACTCAATTTATTCTAACACACGCTTCACTATCAACAAATATTTTTATTCCAGTCAAAAGCCTACCACCACCACCCGCTATATACCATTAACGAATGCCACAGAGCTTCCCTAAAAATCCTGTCATACACTTGTTACAAGTCTACAAAACCTAAATTCAGTTTGCTCTTCTTCTCTTTCTCATTTTCTCACTCATTTGCTTCACTGTAAAAATTTGATCTATATATCCTCTATCACTCTTAAATGCACCTTAATCTTCCAAAATCAGTCCCTCAGACACTCGATGACGCATATATCTTCCCTACAACACTCATTAAACAATTTCCCCTATGCTTTCTACAGTTCCCCTTATAACCTTTACCCTTATTAAAGGGCGCTGATATTGCTCTCCTTAAATATATTCGGGACTACACCCTTCACAAACGCTTTGTTACACAACTTCCATATTTAGTCAATCACAATCTCACCTCCATTCTTCATTATTTAACCAGTTATTCCATCTATACTTACTGATATATTATTCTTAATTAAACTTTCCTACTCTACTTGTTACCTCATTCCTACTAATTGCCTCATCCCCCCCCCAAAATACCTATTTTTTCTTACACCATCAAACTCACACACCTTGACTATCACCTCTTCTTACTGCCAATTTCATGGAGAATTTCAAAGTGTTCTCTACACACTTTTCTCACGTCCATTTTATCAGTCGCGAAAGCACAATCGATATTCATTATTCTATAAGGATTCCCCTTACACTCTTCTTTCTCTTTTGCACTTCCTTCCAGAATAGTTTCTTATTTCTCTGCAAGCCTTTCAATCTCCTTCCAAATTCTTCATTTACCTCTTTTTCTCGCTTTATATTTTCATACCTCTTTCCTTCGAAACCTCATCATTGGCTTTTAGAACATTCAACCACGCCTCTTTTCTACTTTTCACATCTTGCATCACCTCTTCATTTCACCATTCACTATTGACATTCTTTCTTCCTATTTTAACATACTCACATATTTCATTGCACTAATAAAAAACGCTTATTTTATTTGCGTCCAGATTTATTTAGTTTCATCTTCACATTCAATTGACTTATTTGCAAATGCTCTCACTTATAAATTCTGTTTATTTAATTTCTCACTTCTAATTCTCCCCACTTCCTTCCTCTTTTTCTTTCCTCTCTCTAAATTTCTCAATTAGCTCAATTTTACTCAAAATAACATAATGATCTGATATTCCCATCCACAACTACACTGCTTCTTCACCATTACCAAGTTAATCACATTCTTCACTTAAGCATAATTTCTACCTACACTAGTTCTCTTAAACTTATGGATAGTCTTAGGTTCGAGGAATGTGTTACTTACACATAACTTTCTCCTCATTATCTTAGATACTTGTCCTTCTATCATTCCAAACATTCCCATTTTCTCCTGTAACCCCAAAGGAACCTGAAATATTATCATTCTTTCGATCACTTATCCAACAATTCAAGTCGCCTAACTCAATTACTCTGAAACCCCCCTACTCACCCCGTTCAAGGCATCATTCATATTGCCCCAGAAAGTCTCACCCTCTTCTGCGTCACGTTCAGATCAACCATATTCTCCTACCACACAAATCTTCTCGTACTTATATTTAACCACTAGTATTATAGTACTCATATAGACAAGATCCTCCATAGTTTTGTGCCACAAGTCATTTCTGAATCAC
>JABUQX010094131.1:20000-25723 GCA_015478945.1 Trachelipus rathkii
TTGAATGAGACCCTTGTATAACTGGAGTAACTGAGAAGAGGAAAAAAAGTCTCGAAATCTAAACAGAACTTCCAGTTTCTTTGAGGCCGTCCTAGCAACCGTTGTGATGTGAGATTACCAATACATTTTTTTGTTTATGTTAGGGCCAAGGATGTTTATATTGTCATCAGGAGAGACGAGAGAGAACCGTCGAAAGAGATAGGAAAGTTAGAAGGTGTCTTAGATAGGGAGATTTGTAGAAGTTGGGTTTTTAAAGAATTAAATTTCACAAGGTTGAGACGACCCCACCCGGAAATTCTATCCAGATCAGCAAGAATACAATCGGAAAAATTAAGACGAGGGGCAATTCTAGAAGTAAAAGAGGGAGCTGAATTGAAATGAGTTGAAGAATGAAGGGTCGAGTCATCGGCATATGAGTGGATTGAGTTAGATGTGCAGGTGAGAAGATCATTAATGAAACGCAGGAATAAAGTAGGAGATAAGGCAGAACCCTGAGGAACACCAATATTGACAGAAAAAGAAGTCGCCCCAGCAACAACAGCCGATATTGAGCGATTTGAAGAAAGCTAACATAAGTAAGCAAAGAGAAGGAGGAAACCCAAAAAAGGGGAGCTTAGTGAATAGTAACGCGTACCATACAAGGTCAAATGCTTTGGATATGTCAAGCGCCACTAATCAAGTCTCCCCGTAGTTCCTAAGGGCGGAAAACCATAAATCTGTTAAATAGAAAAGTATTTCGCCAGTAGACTTCGAGCGCCGAAAGCCGAACTGGAAATCGAAAAGAAGGGAATGAGATTCCAGATGGTCTAAGAAGTGAGAGTTGAGAAGGGTTTCAAAGATCTTAGATATAATACAAGTGAGAGCTATAGGGCGATAGTTAGAAGGATCAGAGTGGCTTCCTTTTTTCGGAATAGGTTGGACATAAGCGCACTTTCAATATTGAGAGAAAGTGCTAGTATTGACGCATAGAGAATATAGTTGAACGAGGGGTGGGGTCAGCACCGATTCACACTTCCTCAAAACTCGGGGAGGAATGCCATCCGGGCCACCCGCCTTCCTAACGTTCATAGATTTCAGTAGGAGAAGGAGAAGGAAGAAGAAGGCCAGAATTTTCCAGTGTTGAGTTAGAGGAAAATAGAAAGCCAAAGAGATTGGCCTTTTCAGTAGGAGTATTAGCAACAAAACCATCAGAGCAAATAAGAGGAGGAAAGGATGATTTTCAGAAGTAGTTACAGAAGTTTTTGGAAAGAGACTAGAAAGATTTGTCAATAGGAGAACGAAGGAGGTCGGCGCAATTTCGTTTACTGAAAGTCCGCTTTGCCTGTCGAAGAGTATTCCTTCAACGATTTCTAGCTGAATGAAAATTAGCGAGAGTGATAGGAGAACGAGAATTTTTCCACACCCGATACGCACTGTCTCTAGCCTGAATGGCTAGATACCAAGCACGATCGAACCATGAATTTTGAGGAGAAAAAATTTAGTCGAAGAAGAAATGAATTTGCTCATTCCATCAACGATTACAGCTCCCACTTTATCGGCAGTGGCTGAAGCATTTTAAAAGTCAAACCAGTCACTCCAATTATAGTTAGCGTAGAAGCAACGCAATGCCCCCGTCGGCCCTATCAAAGTGCCAGAAAAAACGCAAAGGGCTATTGAAAAGAAAGTATTAAAATTAAGAGATATAAGGTTGTAGTTAGATTTACCGATAGAAGCGAAGGTGGTGTATTTATAGAGAGAAGGACCAGTGGTGAAACATAGATCAAGTGTGTTCAAGAATTGGTTGTGATGATCCGGAATGTGTATAGGCTCTTTAATTAGTTGCTCCAGATCAACTATATATATATATATATATATATATATATATATATAATATATATATATTAAAAATATATATATATATAATATATATATATTAATATTATATTTATATATATATTATTATATAATATATATACATATATATATTATATAATATATATATATATATATATATATATATATATATGTATATATATTATATATATATATATTATATATATATATATTATATATATAATATATATATTATATATATATATGTATTTATATATATATATATATAATATATATATATTATTTATATATATTTTTTAGATAAAATATATATAATATATATATATATATTATATATATATATATATATATATATATTATATATATATATATATAATATATTATATATATCTTACGAAAACATAAAATTGCAATATTAAATTTAACGAGGTCTCATTTTCAGGATTTAAACAATACATACAAATTATGAATATTCATAAAAAGTTTAGTCTACGGGAATTGAAACCCACATTTAAATTACTATTTTTATTTATTTATTTTTACACGTATCATATTCCTTTCTACATTCATTCTCTGTTAGAAAACTCATATTTAAATTTTGTTAATTCTACATTCATAATATAGATATATAAGCATATCTTAACAGAAATAAATTATAAAGATGCAAATCTAAAGGTCACTAATAAATAATCAACTGTACACTTATTCTTTCATCCAACCTATTGTTACTGATAGTTTAAAGGACTCCTATCTTACCACGATCATTCCATTAACTCATTCTACTTCAAATAATTTATTCTTTTCCTTCCTGGACATATTTAGGTCCGTCTCTTATAATACTATAACTAACATTCCTTTCATATCTCGAGAAAGATATGAGTCCTATCATCTCATTCCTTATCCTATTCCATCACCAGTTTCCAGAATAATACTATATCCAATTAATACTACATTTTTATGTGTGAAAAGAATGAAATATAGCTTTATGAGGGAATCTTAATTTTTCTTTGTCTACATTTTTTTCGTTAATTCTATAAGTCCTTTATTTCAACCTTTAATATCCTTTTCTTCACTAACTTTTTAACGGATCATTCTTCCTTTGGAAAATCTATTCCATGTAACCATGTTCCACTCCCCTCATTAAATCCTTATTCTACTATAATAAGATCTAATCTTTTTATTTCCTTTGCATATAGAGTCGATGCCAGAAAGCAATGCAATAATCCTCATTCTAGTCACGACCTTCTGGTAAAAAAAATTCGCTGTATTTGAGCCTAGTTGTTCCTTAACTACATCTCTGTTTTATTTTATAAATCCTTACCATATATCAAAATCATCTATTTATCAGTATCCCTAATTGCTTAAACTTCCCATATTATTTTCTTTTTCTAATCATACTCCATATTTTAAACCTTTAAGAAAGGATATTTTGGATAATAAACTGGATTCTCTCAATAGTTCTTTATTATATCATTCCTATTTTGTATTTTACTTGTCTTATTCTTCTTATATTTGTAATGTTCTAATATTTATTATTAGCTATATTTGTTGCTTTATATATATTTGTAAAAAGTTGCTTTGTAAATCATAATACAGCTGTTCAAACCTCCCCTATTCAAACTTATAGAACAACTACTACTACTGTTTCTTCACCATTAATTTTACAAGAACAATCCACTGCTCTTATGCCTATAAGTAATATTCTCTTACCTTTAAGAACTTTATATTAGACAGCTAATGTTGAAAGACATACTTCAAAACCTTCTACTTCATATCGACATAAATGTTCACATAGACGTAAAACATCTCGACTATGTGATTATAATTTTTCAAGAACTTGTTTTTCTATTTCTTCTACTGATTCTATATCTTATGGAGTTTCCAATTATGTTATCCTTATGTCTTTAATCTCTAACGTATCACAACCTTCGACAAGTGAACAACAACAGCATTAATCTACTCAAGAATAGGCAACCGTAATACTTCCACTATGAGTTGCTATGTGAATGACGATGGAGAGTGGATTAGGTGAAATTTGCGGCTCCTAGAAGATTGGATTTGTTGAAAGCAATTGTTATGTTGTCACAACTGATTTAAATTTATTTTGGTAATTCTTTATTGTTAATTGGACTAATAGTTTTAATAGCGGGGTCTAAAATATACAACTACATCATAGTGTATAAATCCTAATAAATATACAATCTATTATTGCTGGTATTTTGTAAAAAGGAGCGACAGCAACAAATTATTAAGGGCTTTACATTAACCAGAGCATCAAAAATCAGAAGCGAGATAGCATTAAATGAGTCCTAACTCATAAGTAATTATATATTCATCTTATAAATTGTTTCAACTGTGAATTTATATATATATATATATATATATATATAATATATATATATATATTATTTAATATATATATATATATATATTATATATATATATATATATATTATATAATAATATATATATATTTATATATATAGTATATTATATATATTATATATATTATTATATATATATATAATATATATATATATATATATATATATATATATATATATATAATATATATATATATTATATAAATAATATATATATATATATATACATAATATATATATTATATATATTTTATATAATATATATATATATTATATATAATATATATAATATATATATATATATATATATATATATATATATATATATATATATATATATATATATATATATATATATGTATTTATTATTATATTATATATATATTATTATATATATATAATATATATATATATATATTTTATATATATATATATATATATAATATTAATATAATATGTATATAATCTTTTGGTATTTCAATGTAAAATATAATTTTTGAGGCAAACCTATTAGTTATATATTTATTTAAACTATTTTGAAATCTATAATCAAACCGGTCCGAAGATGATATATGTATATTGGGTAGATAATGAATTTAGGCCATAGATACATTAATTATGAATTTGGGATATATATATATATATATATATATATATATATATATATATATATATTATATATATATATAATATATATTATATTAATTATATATATATATATATATATATATATTACTGATTACCACCATTCACGGGCTGGGCCATTTCAATGAGGGGGATGAAAATAAAATCTCGGAAAGCCCACCCAAGCCCAGCCTAACGCAAATCTCTCAGGTGTGCGCAGAAGTGGGTTTAAAGAGAGGAAGATTAAATACAGTAAGGCAAAAACAGAAGATGGCAAGGAGTTTCACAGAACAGAAGTGGCTGGAAAGAAGGAGGAACACCACAACGAACGAGTCTGGGATTTTTCAAATGCTCACAGCAAAAAATGCATGCGAGAGCAATGGCACTCCCTTGTATTTGGCGAGGGGACGCAATGGAGGTGGAATGCGAGGGGCCAACCCTCTGAACATCTACCGTTGTAGTACCTATAGAAAAGAGATAGTGCGCCAACGTCAGCGTCGCATAGGAGAATAGAGGGTCAAAGAGAGTTAGAAAAGTAGGGGACTAGTTTAATTAGTCCTCTTAGCTTTAGAACTCAACCTATCGCAATAGAAGGGTGGGAGTCCGGAAGCCCCCCCAGTGTGAGAACAGTAACTCCAACAAGGGCGGGCGAATAAGCCTTATATAACTGGAGTAGCTGTGCAGAAGAAAAAAATTCCCGCAACTGAACAGAACTCCCAGTTTTCTTTGAGGGGGCACCTTAGCAACCGTTGTGAAATGAGGTTTACAAGATAATTTTTTGTTTATGTTAAGACCAAGAATGTTTATGTTGTCAAACAGGTGAGACGTTAGACCGTCGAAAAGAACATAGGAAAGTTAGGAGGTGTTTTTGAGAGGGAGAAA
>JABUQX010094133.1:0-10000 GCA_015478945.1 Trachelipus rathkii
TATTTTCAAGAAATTACAAATAATTTCAAATTTAATTTAGAATTATTTAGTGGAAAAATTAAAAAAAAATCAGGATGCCTGAAAAGATTTTCTTAAATAATTTGTAAATGTGTTTGAAAGATTTACGAAATGATATTTAATCTTTTTAGATATAAGTTCAATATTTTTATTTATTAAACTCAGGTATTTTAATAAAAACATTATGAAATAGTTTTGAGTATATTATAAATAAACAAAATATATTGATATTATCATTAAAAAAATCGTCTAATTTCATACATTAAGAACATATTACGTAAACTTATGATTAAATTCACTTTTCAGCTCTTTGAAATTGCATTTAATTTAATAAAACATCATATCATATATTTTTCAAATGCTGAATATTCCGTTAAAAAATAAATCGATATCTCCTTTAAGCATTATTTTAACAATCTAGATATATTTATAATGATTACGTACACTTAGGAAAAATACCGATACTTTTAAGTAGTTTTCACTTTACAAATTTGATAAATTGAAAGATTAAAGTCCTTAGAGCTTAGTAGAGTTAATATTCCAACTACCGTGCCGGATTTTATTTAATTTAAAGGTTTATTCAAACAATATAATGAAAATATATATTGATAATATGAAAAACAAAATCATTGAAATTTCATTAAAAAACGTCCATTTAAAGCAAATAGTTCAAAAACAAATTAATTATGATTCTTTATCTTTACCGTTATTAAATATTTCGTCCTATCTTTTTAGTATGAGTCAATATTATTATTGCTTCATAATTGCTTGGAAATAAAAATTACTCCACGATAATAAACCTCAAGTTGATTAAGATTTTGACTCAAAGTAATTTCAGATAAATAGGAGTTTTGAAATGTAGAAAGTTGCCAGTAGCTTTTAACCGTTCGAGAGTTGGAAAATTTTGTAATGTCATGAAAGTCTCAATAAGAAAATAAGAGTAATTTTAAAAGGTTATAAATTTTTATTATAATACCAAGGTTTTCATCAACTAATTGAATTAATTTGTTTCAGTGTAGATAATAAACATAAATTGAAATTTCATTAGAAAAAACGTCATATATTAACAAGTACAACTATAAACAATGATGATTTAAATTCTACTATTTTTCTGCTTTTTGAAATTGTCATCTTCAATGAATACAACATTATTTTTTTCTCCATATGTACTGAAAAACGTTATAAAAAATGAGCATTATTTTCTCAAAAAGGGTAAATAACTTTTCATAATTATCAGTAATTTTAAGTTAGGCGTTATCTTGTGTAAGAGTTCTATAAATTGCATAAGATTGATCTGATAATAAATTTCATAAGCACAAACGTAATTTTTGAAGTAATGTTTTTTAATTAAATAGATTTTCAAACATAATGATATTGAACGATTTTATCAATTAATTAAACAGATATAATATGTTATAGGAAATTTCATATTAAAAACATGTCATGTTAAGACAATCTATAAAAACATAATTAATAAATCATCTTTATGTACTTTTTTGAAAATATTGATTTTCTCATGAAAATCACATTTAAATTTTTTTATCATAATGTCTGAAAATACTCGCCGCTTGAAAGACATACCGAATCCTTAACCTATGAAATATATATATAATAATGTTGTGATTTTATATCGTACTTTTTCTGTTCTAATTTCAGATATAACAATGTTGAAAATTTTGATAAGAAAAGTACATAATAATATATAAAACTCATCTATTATATCATTCTTATTATATAAAACAGAAGATATATTCAATAACTATTATTAGAGCCAAATTTATTATTATTTTGGCTTATACTTATATAAACTTAACACTTGAGAAAATTCAATTATATATTAAAAAACGTCATAATTAATAAATTAATTAATCCAATTAATAAATTCTCTTTTTCTTGTTTTTTGAAATATTTGGCATTACAATACTAGACAAACTTAATTATTTTTTAAATAATGCTGTAAAATACGTTAAAAATAACCACTTATGGTCATACCCTAATAATTTCAAAATGTTGAAAGTCTAATTTAATTCCAAGCTAATACATGTATAACCATAATTCAGATAAATGTGAATTAATTTTATTATAGAAAATAAAGATCACAAATTTTAGATAAGTTAATATCTTTTTTTTATAAAAAACCTAGTGTTTTTGAGAAAACTATATAATTTAAAATATATTTGTTATATTATTAAAAAGTCAAATATTGAAATTTCATTAAATATAACGATCAAATTAAGATCACTCGTAAACACAATATTTTAATTTTCTTTTTTTTTCTGTCTTTCTTGATTAATATGCATTTCAATGAAACGCATTTATTTTTCAAATGCTGAATATACCGTTTAAGAAACTCAAATTTTTAAGTATTTTTCCAATATTATTCCTACCCACATGCTCTCGCAAAATTTAGGGAAAATTCGTACTTTAAGAGGTATCTAAATTGCATGTAATTGTAGAACAATTTAAAGAAAAGCTTTCACGGTTCGTGAATTTTCATAGAAGTTAACATCTTCTTTAATTTTATCAAAACAGGTTTGTTACAACTAAGATGAACGATATCTTGGTATATATGAAAGAACAAATATTAAATGTTCATCTATAAAACACGTGTCAATTCTTAAGAGCACTCCATATAACCAAGTAAGTCAATTAATATTCGCTTTATTGCTGGCGTTTTTGTATTGTGCACATTTCAGATCAAACCACTGATTAATTTTTTTCTCACATTCTGATCAATATCTGCCACGGTTACCAATTGTATAGACAATACAGCATCATGTTCATCGCTCCTATGAAGCACTTAGCCAGAGTCTGTTACCAATTAATGAGTTCATATAATGTGTGTTCCTCACAACACTAGGAATTAGATTATACGTATCTTTTTGAAGATTCTCTTAAAATTGGAACTCTTGAAATCATTCATTTGCTTAGAAAAAGAGAATAACTAAGCAGATCGATTAAATATATTTTAGAAAGTTAATTTTTTTATTTAAAACAGGTTTCAAGTAAAGAACTTAGTTATAAAATAAATAATATTAATGGCATTACAACCACAAATAAAGTAACTTACTTTCATTAAAATAACGATTTAATTTAAATACATCAAATTATCTAATAGATAATAATCACTTTTTAGCAATATTTTTGAAATATGCAAATGGTCAACTTTGTGTTATTATATTCGTTATTATTGTTGAATAAAATATCCGATAATAAAATTAACGTCAATTTTAAGAATTTAACATAAATAATATTATCAAAATGAGTTTGTATAAAAATATTTAGGTAAAAAAATATCAGTCTAACTTTAATAGATTTACTAAAGTATAATGTAATGTGATAAAATTTATAGAAGAAGCTGATAAATTATCTCCAGTGATATAATTTTATTTATATTTAAAGACTTACCTTACTTTACAAACTTAATAGTAATTTATATGTATTGTACACTTAAAATATAACAAAACATAATATTGATTATATGTATCTCATAATATATAAAAAGAACTCTTGTTTCAGTTAGTAGGTGGTCCTTTATACAATTCAATTTCATTCACTTTTCTCCTTTTTGTTTGATATTTGTTCTATTTCTCTCAAGGAATTATAACTTTAGTATCCAAATGCGTCGAAAATATTATAAATACCGATAAAAACTCAATTTTATAAACACATTATTTTACCAAATAATTTTTCAAAATAGTTGAAATTTGTAGGAAAAATCGTATTTTTAAAGAAGTTTGCGTAAAATTTTGTATGATGTTAGCACGATAAATTGACTTGTACAGCAAGGAAAAGCCGAATAAGTTGTGTAGAATAGTATATAAATGTAAGTCAGTGATGTGTTTTATGTAAGAAGCAAATTTCATACAACTGATAAAAGAGATGATATGGAGGTAATGATAAAAACAAAATATTTGATAAGAGTGAATTGCGTAAAAAAAATGCGGTCAATTATATCGAGAACATAAGAAGCAAATTAATTAAGATTTCTCGTGTTCTGCTTTTGGAAAATTGGCCGGAATTTCTCAATGGATACACATTATTTTTTGGCCAGATGCTGAAAATAGCTCCAGAGTTAAAAAGATCAAGTGTTATAAAACTGAGAAAAAATTTCAAATGTGTTGAAGAATGAAGGAAAAAAATCGCGCTTTTAAGAGTTCTAAATTGTGTAATGTGAAAATTTAAGCAAAATGTCACACATGAAGGATAATATTTTTTTATTAATACAGGGTTTTTAGACAATAAAAATTATTTGTATATTAAAAACAATATTATTGGAAAATTTCAATAAATACGTCAATTTAAGTCTTGAGAAAAATTTTTGACATAATTAATAAATTCACTTTTCAGCTTTTTGATGACATTTCATGTAATACACGTTGTATTTTTCCAGACAATGTGAAATACCGTTATAAACTCATTTTAAAAATTTACCAAATAATTATAAAATGATTTTTGAAATTAGGATATAAAATCGTACTTTTAAAGAGTTCCAAAAGAGTAATGTTTGAAAATTTAAGAAAAGCGTTAATTTTATGACTTAAATTTTTACTTTAAAAACAGTTTTCGACAACTAATGAAATATTTTGGGATATGAATGATAATAACACAGAAAATTGGAGTATGAGAGATATTCATTAAAAACATGCAATTTAAGCACTGTGAGACAAACAAATAATAAGAGTTCATCTTTCTTCTGCTGATCTATATGAGGAATTGCTCAATTTCAGATGTGACACAAATTATTTTTTTCAAATTGCGCTCCGAAGCATAAGGAAAAAGATAATACACGTTAAAAAAAATATCTTCCAAATTATTTAAGATATTATCCCAAATAATTTTCCACATGATTGATATTAGAAAGTAGTTTTTATAAATTGTGAAAAGAGTTGCTAATACTCTTGCAAATTAGTTGAAAATTTAAGAAAAGGGCGTTTAATTTTAGAAGTGGAAATGTTTTTTATTGGTAAGAACAGCGTTTTCCAAACTTAATTTGAATATTGGTAATATAAAAACTCGAGTTCAGATTATATGTATAATATTCATTAAAAAACCAATTTCAATTTAAGACATCTAAAAATTATTACATTAAGAAAGAGTTCACTTTTCAGCTTCTTTTGTTAATATTGAATTTTAAAGCCAGGGAGATTTTATAGAATATACTTTATAGATTATAAACCTGCTGAAGAAAACTCAATTTTTACAGATTTACCAGAATAAGGTATTCAGAAAATGTGTGAGATTTACGAAATCGTAGCTTGTAGGTAAGAGTTCTAAAATTTTTGTAATGTTGAATTAACTTTAAAGAAAAGAAGCGCATTAATTTTACAGAGTTAACATTTTTTTACTTAAACAAATTTTTTCACAACTAATGAGAAATATTTGGTATATAAAAACAAAATATTGAAAGGTGTACTTTAAAAAGTACTGTCAGGATTTTAGACAGCAACTATAGAAAGCATATTAATATACGCCACTTAACATCATTTGAAAGATGAATGACCTTAGTTCAAGAACCATCAATTTCATTTTTTCAAATAATGAAAGTTTGAAATACCGTTAAAAAACTCAATTTTTAAGAATTACTCTCTAAATAATTTCAAAATGTGAAAACTTTGTTAGGAAAATCCGTACTTTGAAGAGTGTCATAAATTTGTAAATTGCCTGAATAAATTGAACGACGACTTTTGACTTCTCTTACCTTATGATGTTTGATAACTATTATTAAGCTTTATTTAAAACAGGTGAACAAACAAACTTAATGGATATTATATTTGGTGAATGTAGTATAAAAAACAAGATATTTTTTGAAATTTCATTAAAAAAACGTCAATTAAGACACCATAGAAACTATAATACTTATATCCTCGTCTTTCGTGCTCTTTTGAAAATTTTTCAATTTTAAAATTGCAAAATGCATATAGATCATATTTTATATATTCAAGAAATGCTGAAAAGCATATTTACTCTCGATTAAAAAACTCAATTTCAGCAATTAGCAAATAATCTCTCAAATGGTTTCTTAAATTGCATGGGAAACAAACAGCTGACTCTCATAAGGATTCATAATGTGTTTATTTTGAAACTTAATTGACAAAAGGAGGGCGTGAAGTCAAATCTTGGCTAAAGTTCAATTTTTTTTATTAAACCTCGCGTATTTCGTATAAACTTCATGTAAAGTAGTATTTGGGTACTCACTAAAAACAAGCATAATGTGACGGTATCGTTACATTAACCCAACAGACAGTCCACAATGCTCCTAGAGGACATAGCTATTCGACATCTCCTCCTCGTAGATAATCTGCTCACTGTCTACAGCGTTTGAGCCACAAAGTGTTTTTAGCAGTGTCTTTTAATAATTATTAATAGTTTAATATCATTTTATTTGTGAATATACTCCCGATGACACTTTTATATTTTTATACAAAATAGCATGAATATTAAATATATACACTTTTAAATATCATCACTGTATGTTTACCAGTTAGTGTACAGGGCAAAATTTACATTAATAGTGTTGAAATTTAGGAAAAAATACTTACTTTAATCCGAAAAAGAAATTTGATGTTGGTTAGGTAATGTTAGAGTAATCAGAGCATAACTAAATAATATAGATCAATAAAAGAAGTTAATAATTTTATTTATTCTTGAAAAGCAATAAGTTATAATAATTAATACAAAACATAATTATAGAAAATTATTTATTTTTTCTGATGAAAATACATTTAAAAAGAAATAATATATGTGAGAAATATTCATTAAAAAAACGTTCAATTGATATAAATAACACAATTAAAATAACAATAATTATTCTCTTTCTCCTCTTTATTGTAAATAATAGCATTTCAAACTTATACTACTAAACTGAACACTTTTCTTTCAGAATCGTTTGTATATTATCTTTTATTAATATAGCGTTTAGAAAATATACTGAAACCACAGAGGTGTAAAGATTGTACCAAATAATTCCATATTTGACATAATGATCATCAAAAATTGATAAACTGGTTATATTACGTTTATAATAATATTTGTTATTTGTTAGAAAATTTAAGAAAAAAGTCGCTCAAATTTTATATTATTATTTTTTATTAACTTAGGTTTAAGTATTTAAGAAATTTTTAAACAATCTGTTTGTATGCCCATGAGGCTGACATAACACAAAAAATAAATGCGAATAGAATCTTTCATTCATAAAAGAAAACGTCAATTTAAGGGACAACACTGAAAGACTGATTTAATAAAATTCTTTCTTCTGTGCTGTTTGAAATAGCATGTAAGGAACGACACATTATTTTGCAATGCTGAAGAAAATACCGGTATATCACCGAATACTCGAATTGTTTTAATAGCTTTACACAGGATAAGATTCAAAATGTATTTATTTCGATAAATTTATCTCAACTAGAAGTAAAAACTTTTCCTCTACAACATTTTGTGAAAATATTATAATGTTAAGCCAGCCTATTCTAAATTCCTTGGTGGATGATACTGTTTTTTTGTCATTAAAAGTCCACCATTCTAATGAAGACTATTATTTGGTAGTATAATATAAAAAACACATTATAATTTGCAATAATTTACCCTTAAACGGATCTTATAATTTCAGGATCCAAACTAAACTTATTAATCAATTCTTTTCTTATCTGCTTTTTGACTCATTTGCTAATTTTCAAATTGAAACATGCATCTTTAATATATTTGTCAAATGTTGAAGCTCCTCACGACTTAGACATGATCACTATAAATTTAGTATTATACTTCTCCCCTACATGATAATCATATCAGAATTATGATTAATTTGTTAATCTTAGACAGTGTAGAAAGTGCAGTGACATTTTAAGAGGTGTTGCAGTAATTATTCTAGGACTCCGCGCCTATGTGAAACAATTTAGAGCAAAAAGCGTAAATTTTTTAGAACGTGTAGACAGAGCTTGTTTCTATTAAAACAGGTTTTCACCAACTAATGGTGAATATTGGTGATATAAAAACAAATATTGAAATTTGCTATTAATAAAAACGTCAATTTAAGAGGAACCCTAAAACTATTAATAAATTCGCTTTCTGTTTTTTGAAATTTGCATGTTCTTTTGGAAACACATTGGGGTCTTCAGATAATGAAATATCTTATGTTGACTGCATCAGTTTGAGATTTACAAATAATGAAATTCTGAAATTTAGGAAAAATCGTACTTGTGAAAGAGCTGTCAGTGTGTAATGTGAAAAATTATAGACATTTTGTAGTTATAACCTATCTAACAGCTTGTGCATTAAAACAGTTTTCTGAACATTTAAAGCAGCGCAAATGGATATTTGTTATTATAAAACAATAGTGTGAAATCTTCATTAAAAAAAACGTGCAAATTGATAAAACAAATCTAAAGAGGATAAATTAACGGTATGCGTTTAGAACTTGTGTTTGGTGTGTAAATTTTGCATTTCTCACACTAGAACTGTAGCGATTGAGTCTTTGTCTACACATGGCTCTCGAAACTCTAATAAAAGCCGATAGCATCATTGAGTGTTTGATAAGTAGATAACTCAAATAAAAAATTTCTAAATCGTATGCGAAATTTTAAGTCGAGAAAATAAGATACAGCTTATATAATATGAGTTAATTAAAAAATTGATATTTCCTGTTAAAACTTTACTACTTCCAAAAAAATGCGTTAACTTAGAAGGGTTAGTAAATTTTTTATTAAAACGAGTTTGTTCAACAATCCGGTAATGAAACGCACGGGGAGCGTGATAGTTTTAGCCCCTGTCCCTCCATCCCGTGGTTGCATCTCGTATATAATAATAGCACGTCACAATATTGAAATATTCAGTCTACCCAGCAAACAAAGCTACTTTGTATACCACACTAGAACTATTACCTCACAATATTGCGCGCCTTTCGTATTACTTTAGAGAAGTGTGACCATTTTATATGAAACACACTTTATCTCTATTTCAAAATGACATAACACCATCGTCTCTAAATTTTAACGGACTTTAGCCAGAGAGTGTGTTAATATATTATATTATAAAGAGATAAAAATCGTTACTTTTGGAAGAGTTCTAAGTATTATGTGAAATGTGAAAATTTAAGAAAAAAATATGCTGTAATTGAATAAAAGAGGGATTAGATTAATTTTTTTAAATAAACAGTGTCTTTCTACTTAAACTAATTAGATGATTACATATTTTTTGGTTATTTAAAAATCTATTCATTGTAAATTATCATTTTAAGAGAATATATATATAATATATCAGACACTATAACTAATTAAAATAAAATTTCTCTTTTCTGTTAATTTTGAATATGCACCATTCAGAGTTAGAAAAACACATTATTTGTTATCTTATTATGACTGGAAACAATACCTGTTTAGACATAATACTCTAATTTTTTTATATTATTATATAATATATATATTCAAATTTATATTCACATAATGTTGAAATTATGTGATTTAAGATATCTGTATCATTTTAATTTGTCATCTAAAAAAAGTTAGTTAAGTTGATTAGTATTAAATGTTTTAAAATAATTATATAGGCAGACAAAATTACCTGAATAGTCAGAAAGTCTATCGTGCTATCAAATCCTGCAACTGCGGGAAGTAAGTATTCTTGCTTTATGTAACACCATACATGACGTGACCTTTTCCCATAAACTTTTAAAGCTGCACGGTAACATCTTAATTGATCTCTCTACTGCTTGTGAATGACATGGAATTTGCTGCATAGTACGGGTTGGTTGGTGAATTAAGTTGATCATTTGAGAGTGTGATACATTGGAGCGAGATGTAACATTACACTGATTCACAGTCAATTGTGTCAATGTACGAGGTCCGAGCAGGTTTAGTGAAATATTCTTTTGTCAAAGATGCGAATTGCACTTGTAGTCTGCTTCACTCGTGCTTTAATGATGTGTTCTATGACAATTTTACGAATGTTTTTCCGTTGTCATTAAACTGCAGCTAAAAGAATGTTTTCT
>JABUQX010094134.1:7500-22380 GCA_015478945.1 Trachelipus rathkii
ATACTATATATATATATATATATGCCTTATATATATTATAATTTCAAGCTGCTGTCATGGTGGTCGGGTCCTCCTTAGCAAATTATATTTGTAGTTAAAATATCCTATATTATTGTATTGGGCGAGGCGAGAGGCAATTGGCGCGACGGCTGCGGTGAGAGTTATCCCAGGCGCTGGGAATTTTCAGGGACCCATCCAATCGACGCGAGGACACTTGGAATCGATCCCGGCGATTTCGCGAAAATAATAAAAGGACACCAAACACGGCACTCAGCTTTGCCATTTAGCAAAAAACAAAAACATTAAATGAGGATGTAATCTTTTTCCATCACTAAAATTTTCCCGCAAAACAGGGCCATATTCAATGTTAAAATGTTCTCAAAAATCCATGATGTCATAGACCAAGAGGATACGGGTTATACAAAGTCTTTTTGCAAAGTCAATTTTAACAAAAGTGTCTAGAAATTCTGTATAACTATATACTAAAAATTATTGTATTTTATATTGTGTACTAATATAAGTATTTTTAAGTATATAAATATAATTTACATATGACATTGTGACTTTAATTAATATTTTATTAGTTATACAACTGTTTAAACTTGTTTTTGTTTCACTCTATAGGCTTGATGAATTTAATATTTCGATCTTCCAAGTTCAAATGCTGGTCAAAAATAATCATAGGGATATAGTTTCTTTTGATCAAAATCAATTCAATTCGTAGAATAGCTTAATTTTTTTTTTGTTTAAAGTTAAACTTAACCTATGTTCTTATATTTTCTCTTTAAAAACTCTCAGCTTTTTCAATAAATAACTCACTTTTATAAGTAGCTAATAAAAGTTCGAGAGAGAGAAAGAGAAAGAGAGAGAGAGAGAGGAGAGAGAGAGAGAGAGAGATAGAGGAAGAGAGAAGAGAAGAGAGAGAGAGGGAGGAGAGAGAGGCAGAGAGAGAGAGAGAGAGAGAGGAGAGATGAGTTAATTATTATATATATATTATTAATATATATATATATATATATGTATAATTATATATATATATATTTATATAATATATATATATATATATATATATATATATATATATATTATATATATATATATAATATGGCCAGGGCTCCCGAAAGCATCATGCATGTAATTAAAAAATTATTACAGGAAAATATATAACATTTTTGATTTCAGAAGTAATTTCATCGACGAAACTTAAAAAAATTATTTTATCTAATATTTATTAATACCCTTAAATATTATTAATTTTGGTCTGGCAGCGTAAGCTCTCATCAACTTCATTTCTGCAGAGTGCGAGAGCAAGAGCTTGCCAAATATATGTTTTTTATTAGGCCTGGAAAAATGATTATTTATTATTCTTCTCAGCTCTCTTCCTCATTTTTCTTCATTCCCTTATTCCTTTCTTCTTCTCTTCTTCCTCTGTTTTTTGCATTTCATGCATTTCTTCTTCTTTTTCAGGAGGGGGCCCCTCACGGAGGAGTCCTGAAGCCGAAGCCGGAATCCGACTCAGAATCTTCTCAACTCCGAGCTCCTCTATACAGCATCCAAATTTCAGTCTTCTACGATCATTTTAATTTTTTAGGGGAAGAGCTCCCTACGGGGAGCGCAGAAGGGCGAAAATCTCGTCTCGACGAGATTTAGTTCATCATATAGCTCACATCCAAATTTTAGCCGATACATTCAAGCTAACTGGTTTTCAGGCCGAATTTTGACCTTGGCGCTAGGGGGGGAAGGCACGCCACTTTAGGGTACCCTATCGACACCAAAATCGCCTTAGATCAGTTTAACACATCAATAGACATATACGACAAATTTCAAAGCGATGCTCTAATAGTTTTTGAGAATCGCTGGATCGCGCAATTGGGACATAATCTTATATATATATATATATATATATATATATATATATATATATATATATATATATTTATCATAATATATAATACAATATATTATATATAATTTTTTTACATAGGTCCTGTGTCATACATGCTAATATAATATATATATATATATATATTATATATATATCAGTGGCGTACTTGGAAGATTACACCCCCGCGACTTATTTTGTGCGCCCCCTTTAGTCATGGACGGGGTGGATAGAGTTTTTTGGAACTTGAATGAAAAAAGTTTTTCTTGTTCATATCAGAGTAAATTTCACTGAGGAATGACAAGAACGCAATAGTGTTAAGTACATGAAAAAAGTTTATATATATATATAAAAGAGATCGCAGTTTTTAAAACACTTCTACAATACATAATTTTGGTTACTTATACAAATTTCCTAATAAATAATGCAACATTTTCATATTTTAACTTTGACATTAATATTCTTCTAATGGCTCATTAATCCCTTCGTCTTTTGCATCAAAATGTTGCACTAATTTCTCCAAAGTCCAACTCTAGCTGCTAAGTACGCATTCACTTAACCATTACGGTCGTCATGATACTTTTCAAATAATTTTTATTAGTTTTAAATTTTGACAAAGATCGTCTCGCAGATGATGAATTTTCTGGGGGTGTCAGAAACTTAAAAGCTGTACAACTCTGGATACTGCAGAAACATAAAATTTTCAATCACAAATATTCTGTCACTTGTATTATTTTTTGTATTTTTCTTTTCTTTATTTCATTGCCACAACATTTCTGAGCAGACAATTTCCGTAACTAAAGAAATTGTCACGTCGGTCATATTTTTGTAAAACTTGTCAGCAGCAGACTCCATGAGCTTTTTATCTGTTTGTTCTGTAAGGGCTGTAGGGCTCAAAAAAGCAAAACATCTGTTTAACCTTCCTCATACTCTGGTACATCCGATTCACTTGGCCTATGTATGTATATCAATGGCTCTGTAAAAAACACTCCCTCCCCCTGAAATTGTGCAAAGGATCAATGAAGTCAACATTTTTAAGAAAACTCAAAGAAGCTTGTCACTTTGCTTTTTGCGCTTAGTAGGCAATGAAGCTTTGCTTCTTCTTGCAATTTCCTGGGCTTGTAAAACTCTCCCCGCAACTGATTTAATTTGGTGACACCTTTCTAAAAGAGTGGAAGTTCTCCAGGGATATGTCTGATTTTGGAGTGTTTTAGAAGTGAATGTTAATACTTTCCAAATTTTGCTTTGAAACACAAGCATTAAATAAAATGAAGTGAAAAGTAGACTTTTGTCTTCTTAATTTCGCCTCAACTACTTCAGAGCTCTTTGTTGAAATTAGGCTAATTTTTGATAACAGTTTCAAAATTAATGAAATTAACTTTTAGCTGCAACAAGCATTCGAACCTCGAAGACCATCTAGTTGGGCACAGTATTTTAACAGTTTTGTTGACATGCTGCTTCGGAAGAAATTATTTCAGGGATTGCCATCTTCGGAGACTCTGGACTGATCCCATATATCTCATTAATCACTTCATAAAAAACAATCATTTCTGTTTCTCCTTTACAGAATCATTCAAGACTAAGTTAGGGTTGTGAAGTTGCGTTAGGAGTAGGGATGCCGATATATAAAATATATCGATATACCGATATATGGATATTTTAAAAGAATATCAAATATATCGGGTTATATATATTACTTATATATATTATTATATATATTATATTATATATATATAATATATCAGTATATATTATATATTTATTTATATATATATATATATAATATATTATATATATTATATATATTTTATTCTAGAGAGAGCTTTCATTATGGAGTTTTTCATCGAAAAGTGCTCATCCCTCTTGCCCGCCATGCGCCCTCTCGACTCCTGCAACCCGCCGCACCGCGGGGCTTGCGGGGGTGTTATTTTACGCCAACTGACTATATTATATATATATATATATATAGTATATATATTATATAGTATTATATTATATAATATTATATTGATATATATATATATATTATCTATTTCGATTTGCTACTCAAGAATTTGACCACGAGCGCACTGATTACTATATATAATTATAGTATTATTATATATATACATATTATATTATTATTTTATATATAGTATATCTATTATATATATATATTATATATATATATCTATAGTAATTATAATATATATATATTTCTTTCACTCCAGGAGGATTCTTGTCCTGTTCGAGCCGCGCAAGCCATCTTTTCTCCAGAGTCCCTTCCTCTGCACATTCTCTTCTCTCATCAGCGCTACTCATATTTGTGTAGCTGACATCTTGGCAGAGAGTCCTGCCACGATTCCGCCTCTCTTCTTCGCTTCCTTTGGTCTTCTGCCTCTGGTGTCCATTCCGATCTTCTTTTTCGGCATTCTCTCCTGTTCGCATCCTCTCCAGATGCCCCAACCATCTCAATCTCCCACATCCATTTCATGTCATCTTCTTCACACTATACTCGTTTCTAATTATTCATTCTTACTTCTGTCTTTCCTACTCTTTTCCTATATGATGTTTCTTAATAATCCTCATCTCCGCGCTGTCTTCTACTCTCCTCTCTTCTCGTTGTTGTTCATGTTTCCGCTCCGTACAGCAGTATCGGAGTCAGTATGCTGTTAAAAATCATTTTTTAACTCTATTCGATTGTTTCTATATTCATCATGGTATATCGCTTTCATACTAATCACATACTTTTCATTCTTCGCGCAATCTCTTCTCCACTTCCTCCCCTTTTGTTAAAACATGCTCCGAGATAATTGCAGGTATTTACCGCCTTCATCTCCTCTCTTACCATCATTTACATCCCTCTCATTTCCTCCGGTTACTGTTAGTATCTCTGTCTTCCTGTATGTTCATCTTATGCCTGTTCCTCCAACTCTCCGCACAACAACTCACACTTCGAATCACTTCTCTCTCTTGCTGCCACATGCAGATCGTCGCATATGCCATTATTGCCTTCAAATTCTCCAGTCCTCTTTCACTTTCCTTATCACCACGACTAAATATAATATAAACAGCAGTGGCGATTAAACACTCCCTGCTTCACTCCTGTTTTCACCTCACTATCTTTCGTTCTCACACTCAGTTCTAACATTACAGCTGATTTTTTCATCATTCTTTCTATCGCCTTCTTTAATCTATCCTCTCACTCCATAATTCTCTCCATAGGCTCTCCAGGCCTTTCGCTTGGTGCAGCCAGAATGCGAATGAATTTTTGAGTCGATGAGGCTACAAGAATCTCTTCCCATATTAAAGCATCTTTTCCGAGACTTCTCCAGTGGTGAATGAAGAGGTCTGTCGTTCCTCTTCCCTTCTATACCCGTACTGTTCTTCTGAGTCTCGGCTCTACCTTCTCTCTCAACCTCCTTTCCAATAATATTCTTTCGTATATTTTCGTCAGATGGTCCATCAGTGAGATACCTCATATATATATATATATATATATATTATATATATAATACTATTATTATATATATATAGTATTTTATATATATATATATATATTATTATATATATTATATATTATATAGTATTATATAGTATATTATATATCATTATATGAATAGTATATATATATATATATATATTATAATATATATAACTGATCAGAGTGTCTAAAGCTGACATCATGTAACTCGAGAAACGGCAGCACTACAGTAAACAATTGTATACTTATAATAAGCGGAAAATTTTAAGGAGGGTTTTTTAATTTTTTTTTTTTTTTTTTTTTTATTTTTTTTTTTTTGCATTTATTCGTCGGAAATATTTAAAAAAAAAATTTTCCCCCCGAGCGGTTTACCCTATGGTATTAATTTAGTAAATAATACAAAGTGATTTAAGGGAAATAAATATTATTCTTTTTAACAAAGGACATAATGTAAACATGCAAAGATGGCAGGGTCGGAGTCTCGGCTCCCGGTGACCGCGGGGGGGGACTTTGTCACTTCTGTCTCCGTTCAGCTCGAGCCTAATTAGGAAAAATGCAAAAAAAAAAATTTAAATAAAAAATAAGAAATTTAAAACTTCTTAAAATTTTTCGCGCTGATTCAAATTTAATTTGGTTACTGTAGGTGCTGGCGTTTCGAGTTACATAATGTCAGATTTAGAACTCTCTGACCTATTAATATATATATATATTTATATATATATACTATATATAATATATATATTATTATAGTATATATATATATATATTTATATATATATATAATAATATACTATTATATTTATATATATATTATATATATATATATGATATATATATATATATTATATTCACTCACTTAATTTAGGTTTCAGGTATTTTTCTTTCATTTTTGTTTTAGGTTAGGTTAACTTACTTACCTAACCTAAACCTAACCTAACCTAACCTAACCTAAGAAAAATTAAAGAATAATAACTGAATCTGAAATTAATTGAGTCTATATATATACTTATTTATATTTTATATATATAATATATATATTATATATATATATATTATATATATTATTATATATATATATTATAATAATATTATATATATATATATATATATATTTATAATTATTATATATAGCCTATATATAGTAGACTTCATATATTTTTATATATTATATATATATATATATTATATAATATATAATATATATAGTATATTATATATATATATATATATATATATATATATATATATATAAATATATATATGGTGAAATATATGAATAACGAAAAAATTCAGGCTGTCTCCACACCTTCCACGAGCGCTACGCGCAACACCAAGCACAGTCCACTCCCCTTATACGCCTGATCACATCCCACTACCGCTGCGCGAGCCCGGCAAACTTGTCCGACAATTTGTTTACAGAAAATATGGCCACAAATTATAAACACTTATATATATATTATATATATATATATATATATATTATATTTGAGTATTTGGTAGTTGTTATGATGTTAGTATATGTACTATATATTTATATACTATATATATATAGTAGTATAGTTACATAAACTGAAGGGTGAGAAACTTATATATATATATTAAAGTAACTCAATATGACTTTTTTTTTTTTGGTAAACCACTTTTAGGGTTAGGTTAGGTTAAATTAGGTTAGGTTAGGATAAGTTAGGTTAGGTTAAGCTAGGTTAGGTCAGGTAGGTCAGGTCAGGTTAGGTTGGTCAGGTTATGTAAGGTCAGGTCATTTTTTTCTCGAAGTTTAATATTTCTATCAACAATTTTTCTACAAAACTATACCATCTATAAAAGTTAATAATAATTTATTTGAACCTTAACATTGTTTGCTCATAATCATTGTAATACATATTTCATACACTTGTATCATGAGAACATTTTATCTTTTAAAAGAATTAAACACCTTCCTTCTACGGTCAAAATTAATACTAATTTTCAAATTTACCCTGAATTCGCTTTGAGTTTTAATCAGAGCGCTGCCAAACGTAAGATTAACAATATAATTTAATTTATTAATTATTAATTTTAATCAAATTTTCCTTTAAAGGCAAAGAAGGTTATTTATTTTTAATGCGATTCTTATGCGAAATTGATGTATAAATCTGACTGCTAGGCAATCAATGTTTTTTCCTCATTGTTTTCGTATATTGTATGCGTTTCATAGTACTGTATATAGTATATATATTATATATATATTATCATATATTAATATATATATATTTATATATATATATATATATATATATTATATATATATATATATTAATATATTATATAGTGGGGCTCGTTTTATGGGCTCCGGGGTGGAGCCCTCAGAATGCAAAAATGCAGTGCATAGATGTTTGATGAAAAGTATACGAAATTTTGTCAAATAAAGTGAAAATTTTTTAAAACAATTTTAATACATAAAAATAGTAATTAACAAGAAATACACGAAAAGAAGTGCTGTTTTTTGGCAACAGCATTTTATGTTAGAGATACTTTTTTCCCTATCATAAAAAGGGTAGAAAATTGGGCGCTCCTTTTATTGGCAGCCATGAAAAAGACCAAACTTTTTGTTCTTTAAAATAGACAAATATGGGGCAACTTAACAAGAAAAGAATACCAAATTCCTATAGATGTTTTTAGCAAGTTGCCAGTTTGGCTTTTTTGAGATTTTAAGAGCTGACGGGTTCGAGATTTTTGGTTCGTATATAAATTGCATTTTCAAATTTGAGGGGAGTGTTCTAGTTTGTCCTTTAATGTCTTCTGTAACATATAACAGCACAATTTAAAGACAAATCTCAGGCTATATTAGATAAGAGGGATTGGATGTGTGTGGTGTGTTTTTTTTTTTTTTTTTTTTGGTGTTGGGATTATGTTAATTGTGTATATATGGTAAATAAATTATTTATTTACAGAAAAATTAATAATACATTTTATATGAATGCTGATGATGTGTTGCATGTGCTTGTGCATGTTGCATGTGCATGTGCTGTGCATGTGGATGTTAATTTGAAATGTGAGCCCCAAATATTGTTAAAATTGCGTGTATTTTTAAAATTTGTTATGTTAATTTTAAGGAATAAATTTTTTCTACTTTCTGCTCTGAAACTTCAAAGAAAGGTAGGATCCCTTCCTATTTCGGCGATTTCGTACCACAAAAATTCTGATTTAACAGATTCTTAAATAGGTTTCAAAAGCTCTCTGTCTCGATAGGTGCAGGTGTAAGATTATATATATATCTATATATACATAAATTATTATGATATATAATATATTATTATATATATATATATATATATATATACTTATACATTATATATATATATATATATTATATATATATATTATATAGTGGTATAATCAGAGAATTTTTTCGACAGTTTTTAGTTTTTAGTTATTTTAGTTTTTAAGGCTTATACTATATATATTATATAGTATATATATACTAAAATATATATAATATATATTATAATAATATATATATATATATATATACTATTATATTTATATATATATTTATATATTATATTATATTATATATATAAGGTGTTATAATTATGAATTTTTTTTGGTTCGCTGAACTTCAACAATGTTTTTCAGTTTTTCTTGGTAGCTTCCTATTTTTTTAGATACAGGTGTCCAGCTATTCGGAAAGCCATGGATTATATATATACTATATATATATATATATGTTATATATATATATATATTATTTTATATATAGTTATATATATATATATATATATATGTATATATATATATATAATATTATATTTATATATATATATTTATATATATTATATTTATATTTATATCAAGGCGACTCAGCACTTTTACCTATCGTGATCCTCTCTCTCTCTTCCTCTTCTCCTCTCTCTATTATATATACTATAATATATATACTTATATATATTATATATATAATATTATATTATATTATATATTTATATATTATATTATATATATATATATTTATATATAACTATATATATATATATATTATATATATATATATATATGGTAAACTTAAGTTTCTTTCTGACCTTCGATTTCGATATATCGAAATATATATCGATACCGATATATATATATATATATATATATATATCTATATATATATATTATATATATATATATATATATATATATATATATCTATATATATAGTATTATATTATAATTATATATATAGTATATATATAATATATTTATATAGTATCAGCTCTAGAAGCCACAATCCATTTCTCAAAAACTACAACAGCTTCGGGAAAAGGAATACCTTGCTGGAATGCTGGTCCACAATTTTAGTGCGGAAAAATGTAAAAAAAAAATTATTGTTAATAATTTTAGTATAATGAGGAGAAAGCTTATTTAGAGACTTTTTATATGTTAACTCGTTAAAATAAATAGACTTTCTAGTAAATTTGTTGTTTTTTTTTTTTAAAACTAAAGAATACCCCAAGGGTAAGACCGCACCGAGAGGATCGGGGTCTCTTCGGCCTTCGGGGAAGCTACGGGTTGGACTATTCCCCCTCCGGGGAGGGTCTCCGGAACCCCGCTCTTTGGTATTTGGTGTCGCGGGGGTTCTCCGCCCCTCCCCTGGGTATGGAAAACGTCCCCCTGTGTTCCCCGTCTTGAGCCCCCTAAATTGCCGTGTAAAACCTTTACAAATAATATATATACTAAATGTGCCCTTTTGCTCGAGCTCCCCGATTAAGGAATGTATGTTATTCCTTTACTCTTTTTTGTTTTTTTATTTTGATTTCACACCATTGGCCTTGAGATAATTTTTACAGGATTCCAAAAATGTATTCTTTTCCCTGTAGCATTGTAGTTTTTTTGAGATATGGATTGTGGGTCGCTCTTCTAGAGGCTGGCATATATACTACATTAAACAATCAATTAAACTCCATCCTATAACTGTTGGTTCATGACATCTAATAGCTTACTACCCTTGCAACTGTTTCGTATGTCAAGAAATACATCACCTACTAAAAGGGCATCAGTAGTATCAAACTCTAATAATTTGAAAAACAATAATTTTGGGACAGACTCATTACACCGAGAAATGTTTAAACTAACTGTCAAATCAAAAAATTAAACTTTTCTCTACTTTGGTAAATTTCACATTCTTTGTGACACTTTCAACAACTTTTTTATCTAGTATCAAAACTAATTAAGCATTGCTAACACGATAAATCATTCTCACAAATTTAGCAAAAAAAAAATATCCTTACAATTCATATTAATTACGAAAAATTTGAACAAAAAATACGCAACCTCACTAAACACAGTAAAAACAATATTAATGACTTCAAAATTTATTATACAGTAGAATATTTGAGAAGGTTCCAAATAATCTCATGAATAAAGCATCTTATATATATTTTATAACTAACATATTAATATTATATAACTAATATAAAATTATATAAATACATAATTGATTATCTAATTATTATATATATATATCATATAACTTATATATACTTATCTATATATATAACCTATATATATGTATATATATATATATATATATATATTATATTATTTATATATATATTATTATATTATATATATATATATTATATATATATCTTTCTATGAATAATTTCAGATTGCTCGGTATCTTGGGTATAATCGATACACATATATCGAAAATTGATTTTAAAACTTAAATATCGATAGGTCAGAAGAACTTAAGTATACCTATATAATATTAATATTATATATATATTATATATATTATTATATAATATATAAAATATTATATATAATATATATATATATATATATATAAATATATATATATATTATTATATATATTATATATATATTATATATATATATTTATATTATATATATATATATATATATTAATATATATATATAATATATTATATATATATATATATATATATATATATATATCTATAATATTATATATATATATATATATAATATATATTATATATATGCAACATTTTATCTAATGTTAATCATTTTTGGTATAGAGTGATAATGAAATAAATAAACAACGATAGTTATCACGTATCGTGCCATTATTTATTATTAAATAATTTAAATCTACGTATACTATGAAGATTTCAAAATTATCATAATTGAAGGAAGGAAGCATTTTGGTGTTGTCTAATAACTTTGCTTATAACATTATTATGAAATAAATTTGATAAAAGACATAAATAATATTGGTACATGAGAAATTTTAATTAAATCAGCGTAAAATTTAGCTATATAATTGCATACTAAATATATATGCCACAATTAAGCCTGGTAGCGCCTACAGATTTTTCTGTGGATTTCCTTTTAAACTGGCAACGTTGTTTACATTTTTTTAAGTTCTTCTTCTTCTTAGGAAGGGAAAGGGATTTTAAAAGTTGCGGGAACTTAGTATAAGGTAAATTTTGGTGCACTCATTAAGTAAACTTAAAGATACACTGTGACGTCATAGTCAAAAAAGAGTAGGAAAGGTTAAGTACTCCGAAAAGTAGCTAAAAAGCTAAAAGTCGCTGAAAAGTAGCTAAGGTTGAGAGATTTGGACCGTATCGGTCCAAATCTGACATCGTCCATATATAATATATATATATATATATATATATATATATATATATATATATATATATATATATTATATATATATATATTATTATATAATAGTATATATATATATATATATATATATATATATGAGTGTGCGTGTGCGTGTGCGTGTGCGTGTGCGTGTGCGTGAGTCTGCTTGTGCGTGTGAGGGAATGTAGGTATTTCGGTAAATGTAAATGTAAGTAGGTGTAAAGAAGGAAGGCTAAAAACTTCCCCTTCTGTTTTATCCGTGAGCGAAATTTAACAAGAGAGCCAAAGAGAGTTCGAGTTCGACGACCAAGGCTTCAGTGATTTAGTTTCTAGGGGTTCAAACGGCCTATCTTCTTTTTTATTTTTATTTTCATTATCAAATTAATGTCGGTAGTGGTTACCAATCAGGTGGTCCGAGGGTCAGCGCCGGTCCGTGAGATGCTCTTTACTGGTCCATGATGCCTAACTGGCGAAGAATTAAATTTTTTCATTATTAAAATTAGAAAATGATTTCTAATTAATTCCTGTTCTTTAGTTTGTATATATATTATAATATATTATTATATATATTACTATATATATTATATATTATATTATATATATTATATATATATATATATATTCTATATATATATATATATATATATGTATTATTATATATATATATATATATATAATATAATATTATACTATATTTTTTACGATTTGCTGACGTTTTTAAATTTTGTTTTTGAGTTGCCAATATTACGTATTTATTATTAGTATTTTTATTTATAAGTCGTTTTTTGAAGAATCGAGTTAGCGACACAGCGAAAATGTTTGTACAAATGTATTTTTTATTATTTTAAATCGTTTTACAATTCATTTCGCTGTCTTTTCAGTTCTCGAGCTACTTTTCTAATTTTCTTGGGGAAAAAATGTGGCAACAAAGTTGTTTCAGGAAGAAGATTAATATGAGTCAACAGTCAATTCATTCGTTCAGGTGTGCAGCAGCCCGTGTGCTTCCTTGTTTAGTGTATTTCTGTTGTCACTGTGCATTGATGTTTAAATTATTTTACATTTTGTTTCACTTTATAAAGAATGGCGTGTAAAAAGGAAATACCAATTCGATTATATTAAAGTTGGGTTTACGCAATTGAAGTCATACGGAGGCGAGACCCTCAGTGTGTGATTCTGCGCTCGCAGTTTTAAGCAATGATGCATTGAAACCAGGGTTGTGGAGTCGGTTCAAAAATTTTCCGATCCGTCCGACTCCACCCTCTTCAAAATTACCGACTCCGACCTCTTCAAAATTACCGACTCCGACTCCAACCTTTGGAAAATTGCCGACTCCGACTCCAACTGCACTTTTTTGAAATTACGATTCTTGAAATTACGACTCGTACTCCGACTCCGACTCCACCATCTTCAAATTACCGACTCCGACTCCGACTCCCTTTTAAATTGCCGACTCCGACTCCACTCTCTTCAAAACTAGCGACTCCCACTACTCACCAGCGTAACTCGACTTCCGACCTCCAAACCATGATATGAAACAGGACAAGCAACTTGAAGCGTCATCTTAAATTATCTAAAAGAAATGCCAATACATTATTTGATCGATTATCCACCAGAATACTTTGGCAGAGGACATTTGAAAATTATCGACACGAAATGAAAACTAAGGGGAAAAAGATTGACTACAAATTTCAAAATCCTCACGAAAACTGTGTTTTTCAGGCATCGATTCTAGTTTCACGATTAAATATGAGAAAAGTCAGAAGAAAAACTCCCCAAACAATTGGTGAAACCACATTAAAGTGAAAACCTTGTTATGCTTAAGCAGTGGAAGTTGGCCACTAAAGGTGAGGCGCTAAAAAAAGAATCTCAAAGCAGATGTTCAATTGAATCAGTAGAGCGCAATCCCTTCGAGGATGAAAATGCTCACAATAACACAATCTGTCCGTTAACGGAGTGCTGAGTAATCCAACTTCACCAAGCTGGCTTCTGCAGTGTGACGACAGCACTGATGTTGCTCAGTTTACCTGTCTTTGTTCGATATTTCTACTTACACGGGAATTGGAATCTCCATCGAAGGAAAGGACGTTATGAAAGTAATTTGTGATTACATCGACAAAAACGGATTAAAGTGGGAAAACTTTGCTTGGTTTTGTACTGATGGTGCTCCAGCGATGCTTGGTTCGCGTTCGGGTTTGGCAACTTTGGTAAAAGAGAAGAATTCTTCCATACTGATAGCACACTGCATCATCCATCGCCAAACACTAACGGCTGACACGTTGCCAGAAGGCCTAACTGTTACAATTAAAATGACTATAAAGTTGGTGAACACTAAAAAATAGTGCCTTAAATACACGTCTTTCCAAAAAATTGTGCGCTGACTTGGACGCAGAGCACAAAATGCTACTTTTTCACACTGAGGTTCGTTGGCTTTCTTCGAAAGGGAATATGTTGAGCCGTTTGTCTGAGTTAAGAAAAGAACTGAAGATATTTTAATAGAATCAAAAATGACCGCTTTGGTGGATCAGTTTTGGGAACCAAAATTTGAAATGCATCTTGCCTATCTCGTGAATATATTCACAAATTTGAAAAATCTAAATTGCAGTTGCAAGGTTCCGGGAATGAAAAATTGGAAAGCATGGCAAACATTTTTTGTGTTTGAAGAAAAACTGCGTTCGTTTCTTTGCAAAATAGATCTGTGGGCTGACAAAATTCAAGCAAAGAATTATTTGTCCTTTCCAACTAGGAAATCCTTTGTTGGTAATCAAACTTATTCTAGCACTACATCAGAGATTCAAAGCAATGTATTGCATCACCTTCAAATTTTTAAACAAGAATTCATTAGCTATTTTCCCGAATATGACAAAAATGAAAGAGAACTCATTAAAAAACTAATACGTAATACTTTTGGTGTCAGTCCCAAAGACCTTCC
>JABUQX010094135.1:0-2500 GCA_015478945.1 Trachelipus rathkii
AAGATATATAATATATATAATATATATATTATATATGATAATATATAATATAATATTATATAATATAGCTAACGAAAACACGAAAAACATATTTTAAATAATTATACATACGTGTACCTATTTTTTGTATGAAAAGCTGTTTACATTAATTTAACAAATACTAATTTTAAATCACATTCCAATTGAGTAATTTCTAGGCCTATCATTTTTTTTAAAAAAGAGCTGTCGTTTTATAGATAAGGTTTTTAAAGCGTTTTCTTTAAATATAAAATCTACACTTACTCCCATTATGCATTATTTCACTTAATTTTTTGTATATAATGCCTAAATAACCCTTAAATAAAGTTATAATAAAATTAATATTCATATCAGAACATCAGACACATTATACAAAAATTCAAACAAACTGCAGCCAAGACCACACATCTTCGTAAATATTTACATGGAAGAAGAACGAAAAAGTTTCATATATATTATCGATTATTTTATCGATAATTATAGGTAGGAAACAGACTAGCCAGCTCCTTATAAGTTGATGTAAATGACGTCATTCGTCCGCCTGGGGTAAAGAATTTTACTATTAAGATCAGAGAAGGAGCGAGAATTTCTAAATGAAATTCAATTATTATTATAGCTTATTATTATTGTGGTTGTTTTCTTTTAATTTATGAGTGGAGCTTCTTCTTTATGTAACTATAATATAATTTTAATAATTTAGTATACTTTTACAATTTAAATTCAATTATTTAAAACCTAAAAAATATTGGGTAGGAGCTACCTACCCGGCCTACCCTATATATACACCCTGATACTTATATCTATATATATATATATATATATATATATTATTATATATATATATATATATATATATATATATATATATATATATATATATATATATAATATATATATAATATATTTTTCTTTTTTGTGGTTATACATATATTAACTTTGATAGAGTTTTTCCAAACGTGGCTTTCCTGTAGCTTCAAAGAGTTTCATTTCGTTGCTTAAAGAAAAGGTTGGAGAAAGGGTTTGTTTACATTTATTTTTTCTTGAAACTTCTTTGATGTATCTCTGAAGCATTGGATCACTATCTGCATCTGCAAATTCTGTATCTGAAATTTCATCTTCAGCAATTTCTTCTTCTTGGGTTTCTGTCTTTTCATCTGATCGAAAAGCTTGTTGAAGGTTTCCTCAGTCAATCTCTTAATACTTTTGTGATTTGGCAACAAGAAGGGTTGTTCAGATTTAAAATCGTTTCTTTTCAAACACTCGGGGGTTTTCAAGATAACTTATTAACCCAATGACGTTCGTCATCCTACGTGAGGAGTATCGTTCATGCAATACTTTCTTAAATTGTGTAGCCAACACTGAACTTTGATTTTCTAATTCTTTTGAAATAAATTTCATAGAATTTTCGCCTTTCAACAATGATAATAAAAACCGTTAATGGACATTTCGGTAACTATTTGAAAAGGGCGAAGTGCAGCTAAAAGATTCTCTAAATTTCTCCATTCCTCATCAGAAATTACTTCGGTAATTCCACTAACTCTTAAAGCACTAGGAATGCATTTTTTCAGTTCAATGAATCTGGAAATCATTGCTATGGTGCTTTACGATTTCTCGTAGACAATTACTTTTTAATGGAGATTTTCTAAACATCTTGCAAATTTTTCTAACCTTTAAAATCAATTCACTAAAATCCATAGAGATTTTTGAAACCCTGGCTCCTTCATTATCATTATCAACTCTTTTGATTGAGTCAATAGATGTGTCCAAACTCCAAACTCATAGGAATATCACAATCATCCCAGTCTTGAATCGAAAGTTCCTCTTCCCTTTCCCCATTGCAGATGCTTTTTCTTCTACACAATATCACAAACGCTAAGACGTGTTCCATGAGTAAGACATAATTGATGAATGAAGTTATTTTCTTTGAAAAATTTTATTATATGGCGATCCAAATCTAATTGAAATTCACTTAATAGTTTTTTTTTGACAACTTCTGTGATTTTCTTGCTAGCTAATGATTACTGAATAGGAACTAAAACTAGTCTTGAACTTCTTAGGAATTTTCTTCCTCTTCCTCTTCCCTTTCCCTTTTCAGTTGCCTTTTCTTGTACAGAATATCGCAAACACTGATGTGTTCCATGAGCAAGACATAATTTATGAATGAATCTATTTTCTTTGCCAAATTTTAACATCACCGAAGCACCATTTTTCGTAACTCATACTATATGATGATGATCAAAATCTAATTGCAATTCACTTAATCTGTTTTTGACAACTTCTGTGATTCTATTGATGTTCATAGATCTCTTGAATCATTTACATCAAGGATCATATTTTTGTTGCGTCATGTACATTGATGTTCATATATCTAAGATTCTGGGAAGACGTATATTCATCAAGAGAAATTGAGTAACGGATTTCAACTTTAATTTGATCCCCGAAACATTCAGATAGTTAAGTTTTCTTGGTTAGATATAACAAC
>JABUQX010094135.1:10000-12500 GCA_015478945.1 Trachelipus rathkii
TATATATATATATATATATATATATAATATATATAATTATATTATATATATATATATTAATATATATATATATATATATATATATATATATATATATATATCTTGGGTCTTGTAAAATCTCCGAATCGTGTGAATTAAAATGAATAACGCGTGAGCTCCTTTACTGCGAATATAAATGGTAAAAGACCGTTTTGCTGGTGGATGTAATTCAAGTTAAGAGTTTTTCTATTTATTTTCTTGGCGAAGACTTTTTGTTTGTTTTGTTTTTTTTATTTGGGGGGGGGAAAGGGGGATGACTAAAGAGCTTTATTTTCCTTAAAATCTAGAAATTATCCATGCATGGCGTACGTTTAAAGCAATTCAAATCGTTAATAGTGTTGAGTGCTGTAAATTGCTAGAAGAATGTTAAGAAATTTACGAAATGTGTACGTAGGTCTTAAATATTCGCATTATATATATATATTATATATATATATATATATATATATATATATATATATATATTATATATATATATACTATATTATATATATATATATATATTATATAATATAGTACAAAGTTTTTTGTTTTGTTTTTTAATTTTATAGTCATAGCAAAACTTAAACCTTTTTCTATGTTTCGCTTAAAAAAAGACTCAAGGTCTGAATCTCGACCAAGGGTATTTTTTTTGTTAGAAGTCAGGACTATTAAAGGTCTCACGCCTTTTTTGTATTTTATAACATATTAATATATTATATATATAAATTATATATATATAATAATATATATATATATATATATATTATATATATTATATTATATTATATATATATATATTATTATATCCTCTTGTGGGCAAAGACTAAAGGTCTACCTAATTCATCCAAAGTTAGGGGGAGGGGAGTTCCTGAGAGAAATTCAATTTAAAGGCTGAAATTCCCTGATACACGTCTTTTGAAAGTGTGCAAGTCACGGGTAGTTTGTAAAATATATAATGGGAGTGTGTGTGTTCCAGACTTTACCAGTGAATTACATAGATTGAGATTGAGAATTACATATAGATTGAGCATAACGGTTAGGTCATGGGTAAGAAGAGAGTTGAATGGATAAAGAATGAGACTTAAAATTCGTTTCCCACGAACCCTTCCAAATGGAACAAGGTATGCGACCGAAGAGTCAAAGCAGTGTCTTTGTAATAGCGAAGAAAATAAAGAAGTGAGGGCAACAATTCCTTTGGTAGAAAGGGACCCGGAAAAAGTTAGTGATATAGGAGAGCTGTGAAGACAAAAGCCCTAGATTCCACCTTTTCTATAAGAGCTTAGTGAGTGAAACCACCCCAGATGTGTGAGACATATTCCATTTAAGGGTGAACAACGCGCATATAAAGAGCTAGCAACGGGGGGGGGGGGCGAAAAGAAATTCTGAAGGGGCCCCAGAAACCCCCCCCAATCTACCACTCACCAGTAAGCAATCTTTCCCACTTGAAAGATATGAAATGACAGCAGAAATCAAGAGGAGGGTTGGAGGATAGAACAAGGTTTGAGTTGTGCCTTTTTCGAGGAAGATGTTGAATAAAAGATTTAGAACTTTTGTCTTGTCCTTTTGAGGCATTGAAAACATTCTTGTTCTCAAAACCCTAATTAGAAATCCGAGAAAGATAAGAGGTTAGTTCCTCCAAGGCCGACCTTTCAGAGGTTAGTTCCTCCAAGGCCGACCTTTCAGAGGTTAGTTCCTCCAAGGCCGACCTTTCTATGGGAGGGACTAGGGTTGGGAAAAAAACCGTTTTTTTCAAATCGTGTTTTTTTCAGGAAAAAAACATGTTTTTTTCATGTTTTTTTCGTTTTTTTTCAGTTTTTTGTTTTTTTTCATTTAAATTGTGACAAATAAAAGATGCTAATATGATATTTCAGTTAGAGTATTTTTCATTTTCTCAAATATAAGGATATTGAAAAATACACAATATTCGACTATGCATTTAATAAAATAGCAGAACTAGCTTTCTCTTATTATTTTTCAATTGTTTTCGTTACAATACAGTAGTTGTAGCTGCAAACTGCTGTTTGTAGGCTTCTACTTACTAATTTAACTATGTATTTTACATTTGTATCATATAATCATATTTATAATTTACTTTAAAATATTAATGTATATTATATTAATATAGAATGAGTCTGAATGACAAAACTCAAAAGTGACTTAAGGGATGCAAATGAAATAATAGAAATATTGAAATTAAAATTATACCAAGATTGTAAATGAAGGAGGATGAGTGAATGACTAAATTAAATATTTTGCTTTGGAATATCAACTTTTGATTCACTAATCACTAAGTCCCCACTCCCAAGACCCCAGTCACTACTGAGTATGACTACTGACTACTGTGCTGTGACTACTGTCAAGCTCATAATCATGGGTTCATCAGCGTGATCAGCCACTTTAATTGTGATATGACTGATAAGTCTGATATCTCAGAGTCGTATGAAGTATCATGTGAGAATGACAGTGGTGAATGAGCAGT
>JABUQX010094136.1:0-40598 GCA_015478945.1 Trachelipus rathkii
ATATTATCACTGTGATGGTGGTGTGGCGGGCAATGTTATAAGTGTAAATGTAAGTGTTCTATGGGTAAATTAAGCTGACATAGGTGATTGTGTTCTAAAAATAAATAACAATAGGCTGACAGATAACACTAAGTATAAAAAAAATAAAATAAAATAATAAAAAATAAATAAAATAAAAATAAATAAACAAAATAATAATAAAAAAATAAAAGTATAAAACAAAATAAAAAACCAATAATGTTAATAAATAAATTGAGTTAAAAACAGTAAACATATAAGTTAGCAGTAAACACATGAAGTTATAAAGCAGTAACATCAGCTTAAAGCAGTAAAACAGTAAACAAAGCATACAACCCTAGGTGTTTTAGGTCTACACCTTATGATTTAACGATTTACTGCTTAAGAAAGTATTGTAATGTATTTGAGTTAAAGCGGTAAAGCAGAAAGTTAAAGCGTCAAAGTAAGAGTTGCAAGGACAAAGTGATGTGAAACGAGAAAGTTAAAGATTTAGACGAGTGCATTAGTGGAAATAGGTTCCTCAGAGAGTAACAAAACAAGCGGTGATAAGGTCATAACTCTAGGGAGAGAAGGACCGACCTATTAGTCTTTGTACATACAACTTTTGACTACATAGGAAGTTAGTCCTTTTCCCAACTACCTTGGGCAAGGGACAGGCTCCCGGTCCATGACTAGAGATGAGAAGGAGATGGCGCTTTAAAGTGAGAGTGAATGTGATCTTTTCGCACAACTCCCTACCCTCACCAGATACAATCCACTGTTCTCCCATGGCTATCTTGTTCAGCTGTGGACTGGGAATAGATTTTCTGGCATTATCTACTGGTATTGACAATATCAAAGAGAGAAACAAAACCTATGGAAACTTATATTTTGATAAATTTTTAAAACCAAAACCCCTTGAAGAAGATTGTTTAGGGCAGGCCCCACGCATTTTGATGTACATTATTATACATGGATACCGGAGAAGCCAGTTATTATTAATCATGGGACTAAATCTAGATATGGAGAGAATTGTGGATATGATTAGAAAATTTTTGAGATTTGAGATATTGAACCTTTGGTTTCACTTAAACCAGACGCATGAGCGTAAATGAATATCAGAATCTCTAAACCCATTATGTATTTAAATGGTTTAAAGGGCGCGGAAGAAAGATCTATTAAACACCATTGAGAGTTTTAGAAAGCAAGTTGTTTTAAACAACTCTTAGGATACTGAGATTAATGAAAAAAGTCAAGTAATAATTAGTAATTATATACAGCACACATACACCTACACACAATACTCCCACCTAAGAGAGTGATTAGGCTAACTCCTAATATTTCTACTTGATTTACCCCCTGTGATTGTTTGAAATGCTTTATCGCTTTAAGGCTCATAGTTAAATCGTATACTTTAAGTGTTTTTTAAAATAAAATGTTCGTACAATTGTAGTAAAGAGCGATACCAAGTTGCAAGTTTTAAGATAGTTGCTAAATTGCATATAAAATGTTACTATAGTGTCACACATGACCAAAAATTATAAGAGATCGATTTGCTCTGATACATGAATTTATGATACAGGGTGGTAAGGAGTTGGTTGCATGCAGAAATAAATTACTATTAATTAAACATAGATTACGAGAGTACACAGGAGTTAATGGTCGAGGGCACTAAATCGACCCCATCAAGGAAATTATACTACAGAAATAGCGGGAGTTAATCGTTGCGATCGCAAGTGATAAGAGATCACCCTATGAGCGCTTTGTTGTATTCATTAGAAAATAGATGAACGCAGTTTATCATAAATGAAAAAGGAAGTCTAATAGGTTCGGTATTAGAGACACTTCCTCAAATATCGAGGAGTGTAAAGGATAGTGGTTCTCTACACGTGCACATGTGTGTTAGATAGAATGGATCAATTTTAAAAAAACAGTGTAAAGTGGGTGTGTCAGCGTCTCTGTCGTATAGAATAGATGATGTATAATTTGTCGCTGTCTTTTGTCGCAAAAAACGACTCCTGTCTTTGGCTGATAAAATTGTTATTTAAGAAATAGTCAGTAGTCATAGATCGTCTCACATATCAGCCACAAGTTTGCAATATGAGTGAAATATGTGATGTAGCTAAAAGGGGCATTCTACTTGGTGTTATTATTGTGGCATAAGGTGCATAAATCTGAAGAAATTAGAGTGCTACGAAGCAGAATAGCGAAGTTATGTAGGGTAAGTTGAATAAGCTGTCATCAACTTGAAAAATATTATCAGCTATATTTAGTGGGAAGATCGGGTGAAGGATAATCTTTTAGAGGCATTACCTGAACTATATGATTACGTGATATTAGCGGGGTGTCAGTGTGGATGTGAGTTCCGTGGTAATTGTTCTATGATATTCAAGTACTTGGGGTCGTGTGCGATAGTTGATCAGCAGGGAATCTGGAAATACACGAGTTAGGAATAAGAGTATATCATTCCAAACACGGGTTCATGATACGGCAGATACCAAAACATTCATGGAAAAGGCTTTACCTCATTGGATCAGAGTAGACGGTTTATTCCCTCTTTTGTAGTAAAATGCAAAGGCGCGTAGATTTGGTCATCTTGGCCTGATGTTCACTGGAGGCACTTCAATGAACACAAGGTTGGAAAATGTTGAGGGATGAGGGCAAGAGGGGTAATAAATGGTCATTTAGTTTTAATAAGGGACAGAAACAAATGAGTAGGATTATGACCTGAGATGGGTGTAGCGCCGGTTATTTCTCACATTAAGAGAGTTTGAGCTTGTTGCTTTTAGTTGTTCCTTTTGTTAGCTGTTCTTTTGCTAAGAATTCATTGCATTTTAATAGACGTTATTTGCGAATCAGAAAAAAATATTGACGGTCTGAGAGATTAGGGAGAGTTAGTTAGGGTATACCGGTATTAGGGTCTTGAAACTGTAAAGCGATATATGGTGGCAGGTACGAAACATGTGTCATATAAACGTGAAGGCAAAACATTTTACAATGCCTAGGATGGAAATCTAAAACCAAATCGACATCCAGCGTCTCAGAAACAGGGGACAAAGTTGCCTTTAGGTTTCCGGCGCACATTTTAGAGGACCGAGCAGACAGCGAAGAGCTTTAAAGCGCCTTTGGGGGCACACCATTAATAAATTCTGAAGGAGATTCTTTCAGAGCTGTTGAAAAGAACTAATAAAGTGAGGTTTTTAATCCTAACAAATACTACATGAGAGTTCAGCTGTGTCTATATGCGTCTAAACAAAAAAGTATTAATAAAAAATAGACAAGTTTTCATCTGAATGACTCTAAAAAACATGTAATATCGTATATAGGAAATACGAATTAATATTAGTATCAATATTTATCATTTAAGGTAGCACTAGAAACAGATCCTTCGAAGCTTTTCCCTGGAAATTGTTTTTTATATTTCTGGGTCCATTCATTCAACCCATATTTCATTTCTTTTCCCTTCATAAGGAAGACCGCCCTACAGAAATAGAAGAAAACACGGGAATAAATAATTGCAAGAGGGGTCAAACCCAACTATCTTGACACCGGTCAGAAAGTAGTTGTCTTTTGGAAGTATGGACTGAAGTGATACTATTCAGCTCAACTTGAATGGTACTTTATCATAGTAGTGATTCATCCTAAATACTACTTTTCCCCTTGGAACCATTTAGATGAGCAGAAAGTTTCCCTTCACTTTCAAATAAACCCCTGAGCTCGGGGTTATTAGTGTTCCACGAAGAAAGGTTAAAGCCACCCTCTTTCATACACAACGCCGAGAGATATGCCTGGTGAAAGAAAATGTTTTTTAAGTGTACGTCCTCAGAAGAATGCGTAAAACAGAAATTGTCAACATATAGATTATTCTTCAGGAGAAATGAACAAAGATCAGAAGTATACTGATCAGCATGATGACGAATGACTGCATTCAAGACGAAAGGACTTACTGCTAATTCCACGAAAGCATTTGTGAAATCAGCTTAATAGATCAAGCTGTGGTGATAATGAATTTCTAATATTGTTTTCCTTCTTCTTCTTCACTCTTTCAGAAGAGCTCTTATGACATCAAGCTAAAGAAGATTTTACGGTTAGAGTCGGTTCAAAGACGAATGGAACTGCAACAAATTTGTTGGTTCTAAAAGAAATGAGAAGGCGGAAGAGAGAGTTCAAAAGATCGACTCCATGATATGAGGCTTGATTTAAAGACGGAGATCCACCCACTCTTAAACTATAGTTGAAGACAGGGTGCTGTTTTGTTGTAACTTGCTCAGCAGTTTTTATTACAGGATGGTTGAGAATAGTTAATGACTTGAAGTTATTAATATTAGTTTTATGAGGTGATATACGTAATGGATTCCAATTATCCTACCTCCTCTAGGTACATGTTTGAAAACACATCACTTACACATATTAGCGATAGATGAAGTTTAGACCTATAACTGCTTTTACCAGACGTTTTTTTAACTTCTAACGTAGCGCAATGTAAGCTAAAGCTTACTAGATAATTATGAAGGCGAGCGGTGTGAATCTTGGAGAATTTTTTCAATACAGGCCTCGCTAACTCTCACATATTGCTATTCTTTTCCGTCCTCTAAATTCTCGATTGTCTGATAGAATTTTTAAATGAACACTTCGTCGATAGAGCCCTGATCCTGCTGTTTCATTTCTATACCTAATAGACCTATCGAGGCGTAGATGTTTTTCTTAGGCCCAAATCGCACATCCTGCAATGAAAATTAATTCTCTCGTTTCATGCATGACGAGGGTCAAAAATAAGATCGTTCAGTAAGGATCGATATGGTGTTCACCTCTTCGTCTAAAAGCTTTTTCGTCGGACTTTTCTGCTGTTGTCCAGTTTTCTTGAAATGGACGTAAGTAAGGTCTGTTTTTACCGCTCCTATCTTTCTCCTCCTTTCACGATCTCCTCTAGAGGAGAGTCGTTTCTTTAAATCAGATTGTCTCTTCTTCCAAAAATGACCAATCTCTCGCAGAGTCGGTTCGTTCTCAAACAAACGATCTTTTGCTCTGGGACTATCTCAGGCATTCAAGGGTGGCAGCAAATCAGGGCCCATGGCAATCGCGCTTTCTAAAGTGAGGAGGCTCTGCAGCCATTTCAAGCGATCTTTGCATTATGATTTGGAAGGTTAGACACTAAGGCCATACTGCGTATAAGCTTGTATGCCTGAACGAAGAACATAAAATCCAAAAAAAAATCAAACAATTCAAATACCTAAGCGCATCCAAACCATATTTTAAATGATAACGATTCACAAAATTATAACAAATATTATAACAAATGTAGAAAAACAAATAAATGGAAACTTGAAAGTCAAAACTTCAAACCATTAATATAAATTTGACACATTTAAAAATTGTTAACACATCATATGAGAATATATTGAGGTATAGCAGAGGGACACCAATGGAGTTCCCTTCACAGAGGAGTAATAGCACGCTTTAACACAAGACCTTATGATCTATTAAAGTTGGCGACATTTCTCAATAATTATCTCTTATAGAGTGAACACATTTTATGAGAACCAACAAGATGATATATATTCATAAATCTATATTGAGTACGAGAATAATAAACGAACTGTACGAACGAAATGAACACTCAACTCTTGACTACATACAGGGAACAACCATTAAAAATAATTAAAATAAATTAAAAAATTTCAACCATTTATAGATCACATTATAAATACTATAGGAATTCTGAATATAATGTAACATATATGGCATGATGAGATATCCACACATCATACTTATACATACTAATATTAATTTATAATGATTAATGAAATAAAATCAGTAGCTAATAGAACGAATAAAACATTGAGCTGAATGTACAAACTATATAGCAAAAAATACAATAAGCACTTCACACTTGAGTTATAATTATTATATAATTTCAGTTTAACAAATTTATTCCCTCTTTTTAATCTATTTACAGGGATAATTGTGGGAAATTTGGACAACAGATGGAACACGAGTCTGACCACGGTAATATAAATGGAGCTCCATTCTCGGATCCTTATTAAGTCAGATATTGGGAGTTCTTACTTGAATCTCAACACTCTTTCATGGGGCCACTCCTTCCATAAAGTTCTCAATTCTGTACGTCTCGCGTCCTGAGAAGGTACGACTGGCTGACTTGTAGAAGACGAATCTCCGATCCTCTTATTTTTGCTTTACTTTTCTGCATTTTGGAAGAACTATTACAGAAGCAGTTATATAGTGAGCCACTCTTTTATCACTCACTACCTCTTTGCATGTTCACCAAGGACAATAAGGCGAAATATTTTTGCGCAGGGATATTTTTGAAGATTACATGTTTTCTTGCTGGAAACAGTTTGCCACACATTCCAGTTCTCTATTGCATGCACCTCCCCTTAGTAAGAGTCATTGCCACCCTCTTGTTTGGTAAACTGTCTCAAACAAACCTAACTTCCCACTCCAGGTGTTTTCCATTACAAATGTTTGCATCCATATGATGAAGTAGAAGAAGAACACCCCTCCTGAGAAAGTGGAAGAGAGAACAGAATTCTTTTTTTGGAATAAGTAATTTAGACAGACTCTTTAGACTTTTTACACTTGTAGTGTTGAAGGAAGAAGTTCTTTTCTCTTTATATGAAGACGACTTCTGTTGTGAAAGGGCATCTTTTTATTCTTCTCTTTGGCACCACCAGCAGTTCTATTTCCCTGTCCTTTCAAAAGACTTCAAAATTTCATATAGTTCTCCAAAACAAATTGATGGAAGGATACCCCTCAACTCTGAAGTTGTGGTTAAAGTGGTGAGTTCACGCAGGAATCATAAAGGAAGCTTTTTAGTCATAAGTGACTAACAAGACGGTTTCCTGCTGTTCCCTCCTCCAGGAAGTTCCAACAATCGAAATCCTTTCGATTTCATGCCAGTTTGCACGAACTTCTGACACAAAGAACCGCGTGGCCTCTAAATTCTTATTATTATCCAAAACTGGTGCTGAATCAATCTTGTGAAGAATTGTGTCCACTAGAAAAGGCACGTCCAGATACACCTCCTTCAGGATTTTGATAGCCACAGAATAGTTCTCATCAACATTAGTTAAGTTTGAACATCCTTTAAAGCAAAATTTTGAAGATGACTTTTCAAATACTGTAGTTTGGCTGCGTCAGAAAGGTCCTTCCTACAGACGTGTACATTTTTAAAGGACAGGAGAAAAGATCTGAATGAATGTTTATCCTCTCCATCAGAAAAGTTTTGACACTTAAGAGATGGAATTTTAAGTTCTTGTTGTGGCTTAAAATTCTTCAATATAGAATGTAATTCTCTTCGTGAGACCGAATCACCCTCCTGCGAAGAAGTGGACTTGTGGGACGAAACGTTGGCAGTTGGTCTGATTTCGTGAACTATCCCGGACTTGTGGGACGAAACGTTGGCAGTTGGTCTGATTTTGTGAATTATCCTCTGCAATTGTAGATGATAATGAGAAGATTTAATAACTTCTTCATTTAAGAATGTTGCATCGTTTTTTATGAGATCAGACTCGCAGATCTTCGCTTCGATGTCATTGTCATACTGCCTCACCTCCTCCAGACGAAGATTTACCTCATCCAATATAGCTTTTAGCAGGAATGGACTGGAATCCTTAGAAGATTCCTCTGAGAAGGGCTTAAGCAAAAGCGTTATTTTACGTTTTATGATGCCTCTTGAACGTCGCAATGGTTTTTACTATTTTTCCTTCCCAGCCTCTACGAGGCTTTCCTTTTCCTCTTGGGGAGTGATGGATTCTCATTCTCTGTCACTAGCGTAATCCCTGAATGTCGCTGATAATGGTGTCTTCGTGAAGCCAGAATTGGCGGAATGCAGAAATGAGCGCTTGTGCTTCAGTCATTTTTTACCGACGAATAGAGGAAGAAAGGAAAGATAGAATTTATATGAAAAGCAGGAAGTAAATAGATAGGAATGGCGCAAAGAGTGTTTCAAACGCAGACCTATTTTTTATTTAAAAGCTTGTTTCGTATATAGCACACACACACTGCGAACGTCTTTTCCAATTTTACAAATATATACTTGCGCATATATTTAGTAGTTTTTTTTACGAATAAGAGGAAAAAGAGAAAAGTATGAATTTATCGAAAAGAGGAAGTAAATAGATAGGAATAGAGCGAGGAGAGCTGTTACAAAAGCAGACTATTATTATTTTTTTTACAATAAAAGCGGTGTTTCGTATTATAGCAACACACAGCACACACACTACACACAACCACACCAACACACACCACACACACACACACACACACACACACACACACACACACACACACACACACACCACTGCGAACGTCTTTTTCAAGTTTACAAATATATACTTGTGCATATATTTAGTCGTTATTTTTTTTACGACAAAGGATGGCCAAGGGTTTAAAAGAGCTTAGTTAATCTAAGCCGAAGGGGAGGCTTTGATTTTGGTTATGGTATTTTTCACGCTACACCCAAAGCCAAAAATGGTCATACTTTTCGTAATTTTCAGCCAGTTTGGACAAAAGAAAAAGCGAACTGCAGCCTTTTCTGACGCCTTTAACGCCGATTTCAGATGTTTTTTCTGTATCTTTATTGATTTACTTTGTATTTTTATTTTTTGTAGAACGATGTTTTTGACATTTAGAGTCTTCACGTTCTGCGATTTTTGTAAAAATAACTTGAAACTTTAACTATGGAAAGATGTTTATTACCTAATGATTAACAGAAGCACATTTTTTTTTTTTTTTTGAAACCAGATTCCAGTAATGGTCGAATTCAGAACTAAAAATGGTTTTGAAAAAATGAATTTTTTTTAAAAAAAAATGTTTGGTGATCATCCGATCAACATAAAATTTCACGGCATTTGTAGTTGGGGGAGATACCCATTTTTTATTTAGATAAACTTTCTGCGTATGAATGGTAGACTATTAGGATATTAAATTTTAGAGCAAAATTAAAACGAATTAATTTTGTAAAAATTTTATTTTTTGCCCTAATAAGAAAGCAAGGGAAGAGTATTTTATTTTTTTATCTCCAGTATAACAGTGCAAGCTCTAATGATGCAAAAGAGTTGATCGCATTCAGAAACTTTTAAAGAGAAGAGTAGAATCAGGCCTCTGCAGAGACATCCACTCTTTCAAGCTATGGTTTTCCATCTACGGTAAGGAAAGAAATTTTCCAGTGCCTTTGTAGAGCAGCAAAGTGATGCTGTTATCCGATTCATTAACCGCCAGCCGATCCTCAGACGAACATCAGGAGAATACTATCCAAACGTTTGAACTATCCAAACGAACATCAGGAGAATACTATCTAAACGTTTGAACTATCCAAACGAACATCAGGAGAATACTATCCAAACGTTTGAACTATTCAAACGAACACCGGGAGAATACTATCCAAACGTTTGAACTATCCAAATGAACATCAGGAGAATACTATCCAAACGTTTGAAGTATCCAAACGAACATCAGGAGAATACTATCCAAACGTTTGAACTATCCAAACGAACATCAGGAGAATACTATCCAAACGTTTGATAAACCCTTGCAGAAAGCATAATGAACACTTCTGGAAGAGCACTTGTAGAGATCGGAAAGAACACTTCAAGAACGTTAGCTGAATTGTAAGTCTTTTAGAGTAAATGCTAAACTACTCAAATCTAAACTTGGGATCAACTGTATCTATTATAAGGTCTTCTTTGATTTTGACTATGGGATTTTTTTGGTATCGGCCCCAAAACCGGAAATGGTCATTAAATTTCTGAATTATTATCAAATTTACACCAATTGAAAGCAAGCTAATTATTTCATATATCTTTATATTGGCATATATAAAATACTGTAGGCGCAATTTATATATCCGGTTTTTATAATGGGTATATCAAAGCATGAAAGGTAAGCTATATTATTCACAAACATATAGGACTTTCGAAAATATAACTTACATTGTAAGAATACTACTGGGAGAAAGAATATATATATCGGATAGACGATTAACTTTTCGGAGCAAATATTTAAAGATAAGACATGAATAAAAGAATGAATGATATGAAATGAATTTTGGGAGCTTTGTTTGGTATAAAGAATAACAGAATATAACAAATAAAAATTAGCAGGGTTAAAGCCGCAGCTAGAATATATTGATTAGAATTTTTAAGTGTAAAAATCGCAATGTTAAATATAACGTCCACTTGTCGCGAAATCTCTCATTACTTAGAGATATATAATCAATCAATCATAGATCTAGTTCTTAAAATAATTACTTTCAAAATAAATTTTGCCGGTAAATAATATTTTAATTTAGAAAAAAATGTCAATACATATTACATTTCTCGATACAATTGATACAAATAGCATGCATTACGATCATTTTTCTACTGTAGACTCCACCCCACTTACCCCCTGACCTGTTAATGGTGCTAAAATTAATATTTCTTCTATACCATGATACGTACATAAAGTCTAGGTTTATTAGAAAAAAGCCATGCGGTAGTAAGATTGGTTTTACATGTTGTAAATATAATATTTTACACACATGACAATTCCACTAAATTAGCCGTCTTAAGGAATCTCTGTCTCGGCGCCTTTAAACCATGTAGCCCTCAGTTTCTACAATCAGAAATCATAACGCTTAAAAACATATTATTTAAGTTTCTTATGAAAAATAGAAAAGTTAAAGTTCATTTTATTAATCGGCATGATGATAATTAATTAAAGCTAATGTTAAGTGCGAGCTTATAATAAACATTTGATGTCTGCATTGAAATACATTTTTTTGCAGATTACAATTTTAGTAACTTGTATATCCTGAAATTTCAGGTATTAGTATATACTATTGTTAAACTATTTTTTTATAATATATGATTTATAGTTAGCAGATATTTTTAAACCAACAGTTGCCAAAATCTATGCTGTATATTAAAACATCTAAATCTATTTTAAATTTTATATATAAAGCATATATTTATCAGTAAATTTTTTGGTATCAGTAAAAGTTTTTAAATAATAAATAATATATTTTGTTAGTATCAGTATCGGTATCATAATAAAATACCTATACCATATTGATGCCAATGCCAAATTCCATATTTAAGATTGAGTATCAGTACTTAAACCTACCAGTAATCCTGCAGTGTTTACACGTGTTAAAAGTCTTAAAATAATAACGCCTAAATAGTAAGGAGCGCAAAGTGAGTACCAAAAGTCTGTATTTTTTTTCATAGCTCCAGAAAATGTATAATATTTTTTATCTAAATACATCGGAGCAACGGTGCTATCAGAGATGGGGACATTCGTCTTCCCCGTGTTCCCCCAGCTGAGGCTGAGAGACACCTGATGAATCTTCCAATCTTTGCGATTTTAAATCTAATTGGTAGTTATCATACTTTTATGAGTTAAAATAAAAAACTTAGTTGATTGCACTTTGACGCTCTATCGCTATATTTGTTCAATTAATATAATATCGCTAACATCCTTTTAAAGGATCTAAAGTCCGTTTTTTTAATCATAATTTCGAGAAGTTGCAGTATTTTCTTTCTTATTAATCAATTTCATATATTATATATATTATAATATATATAATATATTAATAATAATAATATATATATATTAATATACTATTTCGATGAAGTATGCAGTATTTTCTTTTTTATTAGCCCCCCCCGAGTAAATAATAGACAAATCAATACTCCACTATATATATATATATTATATATTATAGGAACTTATCCTTTAAAAGGATGTTAACCGATGTATATCGAACGTACGTATGTGAGTATATATATTATTATATATGTATAATAATTGTAATCTAATTTTTTCTAGTGGATTATTTCAATAGCATAATAGAGCGTCAGTGTGGATGCCAATAACTAACAGTTTTTGATTTAAAACTAAAGGAGATATCCCAAGATTGATGGGCATAAAGATGTGAAAGTAATATATATATATTATATAAAAAGATAAACTAAAGTAGTCTCTTCGCCCAGCGTGAGGACTAACGGTCGTAGGTAGTGGTATTTCATCCCCCTTAAATTCTGTCCACCGTCTTCATGCCCATATTTAATAAAAAAATTTTTTATTAAAAATTAAATAACCAAAATTAACATAAAATAATATATGACATGATAAAATAAAGCAACAGTAGTATAATATAATGTGGCAACGTATCTTTAACGCCCTCTCTTCTATTGGAGTTTATTTAGATTAACACGTGACACGCAATAGGTGTTCGTGCGATTATTTTCAATATCTCTTCATTACTGTATACATCCATTTAAAGGAGTTATAAGTACCCTATATATATAGTTATATACTATATAATAATATATATATTAATAAATATTATATATATAATTATTATATATATATAAATATTAAAATTTACTTATTATTATATTACGTTTTTAAATATATTACAAAATTTAGTTCCTCATATAATATTATTAATATTTATAAGTTAATATATTATATAGTATTATATATATATTTAAATATATATATATGATTATAATTAATATATATATAGATATATATACTAAATATATTAATATATATAATTATGTATATATATACAGTATAGATATATATAATAGAGAGAAGATTGAAGAGAGAGAGAGAGAAAGTACCGAATTAGATAAAAATCCTGGAAGTAGACGCATATATGATTAATATAATTATATACTATATATTTATATATTAATATATATTATAGTATAATATATATATTTAATATATTATATTATATATATATATATTAATATGTATATATATATAATATATATAATATTAATATATTAATAATAATTATATATGTACTTTAATATATATAATAATATATATATATATATATATATATAATATATAACATTAAGAAACACTATATCCGTGTTATTAACTAAAATGAGTTTCAGACCATATTCCAAAATTATTTGAAAGAAAATCACAAGCATTAGAATTTAATAGTAAAAAAATTATTAATATAATATATATATATATATAATATATATAATAATATCAATATATATACTATATAATATAATTAATTAAAGGTATTTTGTCGACATATTAATTAGAAGTATATTTGTCGATGTATATATATTATAATATACTTATATTAAGTATATATAATAATATAATTATATATATATAATATATAGTAATATATTATATTATATATATTAATAGGATAACTTGATCTTAATCTTGTAAAAGGGTATAGTTTTAAACTGAATATGTATATATCGAGTATATATAATTATATATTTTTATATACAATACATAGATTATATTTATATATATAATATTTAAATACATTAATTTTTAAATATTATAAATTTATATCTATTGATATATTATTATTTATTTTATTAATTAATTAATTAATGAACAATTACATACTATGTATACATATATTGCATACATAATAATACTTACAATTTATGTGTTTTTTAAATAACAGGTAATTTTTTTTTTTTTTTTTTAAGTAACTAAGGTGAATAATAATAATCATAAGAATTATATTTATACAAAATATAGATGGAAAGAGAATTTAGTAAGTTTCAAAAGCCACTTAAAAAATAAAATATATCAAAAAATTTATTCTTTAAAAATATATATAACATATAATAATAAAAACAAGCAACATCGATATTTGACAAACCAAGAACACCTAACCGCTTCTGGAGACACATGAGCACCGCGCTAGTCTAAGTAGGGGCGACGTAAAAGGTGAGAAGAACTGGGCATGTGAGAAGCAACCCTCACGCTCCTACCATTTCTAGAATAAAAGAGAATATGTAGAAAAAAGAGATAAAGAAGTGTTAAAAACATCAGTCTCCTCACAGAAAAAGTAAATTGCTAAAAAAAACTGGAAAGTAATATATGAACATATTATTTAATAATCAAGCATTTGGCCTTTATGATACTCGACCTTATCATAAAGCCGGCGTGAAACCAGAGCCCCCCCAGATATGAGATAAGCACTAAGTATCTCCATTACAATGAGTGATGGAAACCACTGTGCATCAGCACTCGGGTACAATCTGAGAGAGAAAAAAAAGTAAACTCGCAGTCTATATAAACAGACTAAATCTACCCAGCTTTCTTGAGGCCGAGCATATAAATTATAACCTAGGCATTACCGTTTAATTGTGATATTAGGTCACAAGGATTATTTTATTATAATTGTTTATAATAAATGTCAGGATGTTAGAATAATTGTCAACAGGAGAATTAGAGAGAACCTGATCAACTATAACTAAAGTTTTGTAATGTTGTCTTTTAGAAAAGTGAAGATATTTATTTAATGTATGAAAATTTGAGTTTTTAAAAAGGATTTGAATTTATCAACAAAGGTGTCAGACGCATCCCACCCGGAAACTATTACAGATCAGCGAACGAAATATAGAATCTGAGGAAAGTAAAATTATAGAGTTAAAGGCATAATTCTAGAAAGAAAAGAAGGATCAGAAAGGAGATAAATGAGTTGAAGATAATGACTAGGTTCAGAGTCAGTCTAAGCATTTGATAAGCGTGAAAGAGTTAGATTAATGCAGTGGTGAAGAAGATCATTAAGAAAAGTAGTAAATATAAGTATTTGAGTATAAGAAACAAGAACCTCTGAAGAAGCAACTCTATCTTTTATAGACAGAAAAAGAAGAATTGATATGTCACCCAATTGCGACAACAGCGAGTACAAAATTTTATCTTTGATCGTTGAAAGAAAACTAGACCATAAGTAGCAAAAGAAGGTGACAAGGTCTCATACCCTACATATAGCGTGTTAGAGGAGCTTTGTAGACAGTGACGAGTGCCATATCCTCATGTCAAATGCTTATATTGTATATGTCAAGCGCCCACCGCAATGTTTCCCCATAATTACCTAATAAAAGGGCGTAAAATACCATAATATCAGTAAAGATTAACGGAAATAAGTATATATCGCCTAAAGTAGATCCTTCAAAAGCTGATCCGAAAGCTATCTGCCCTACCTACTGGGCGATCGAAAGAAAGAAGTGAAATTGATAGATTTCCAGATGAATCTAAGAAATGTGAAGTAGTGAGTATAGATTATCAAAGAATCTTAGATATAGTAAATTACAATGTAAAGACGCTATTAATGAGGTATATTAAGAATTAATTTAATAATTAAATGGACTTATTCATGATAGCAGACTATATCTTATTTCGGTTGAATAATGGTTGAATCATTAAAGTCATTTCTAATCTCATCAATTCTAAGTCCATTTTCACATTTTTACACAAAATACAGAATCTAGGTTAGGCGAAGAATATATTTAATTATATAATCTTAAATTTTAAATAATCGTAGAAGTAAATTATTATTCAGCTGGGTGTGATAATAGCACTATATTATAAGCCATAAGTCTAGCATCTTCCTTCAAACTCGGGGAGAATGGCCATCCGGGCCATCCACGCGCTCTTTAACGGTTCTTTGGATTATATTCAATGATAGAGCCCATTGCATCCCCTGATATTGAATATGATGTTTAATTATCACAGTGACAAAGGGCATAGGCAACCTGAGAGTATATAATGAGAAGGAGGAGGAATGAGGATATACAAGGGTAATCGTCCAGGGTTGAGTTTAGAGGAAATAGATGAACGCGAATAAAGAGATTCGGCCTTTTCTAGATTGGAGAATTTATAAGCAACAACCTAATTCAGAGCGTAATATAGATCGAAAGACAAATTTACAGAAGATTGTTTTAGAAGCTGTTTTTTGGACTAATGTAGTAAAAGTGCCAGAAAGTTAATTTGTATGATCTAAGTAGGGGACCAAGGAAGGTTAGCACTAACTTTCGTTTGATGATAAGTCCCGCGTTTGCTCGTATCGTAAAGGAGATCTTCTGGCAACTGAATTCTTAAGTATAAATCTGTAAATGAGAAAATTATAGCAAGAGTGAATGTATAGAGATACGAGAATTTTTTCACTCCCGATATACGCCACTGTCTCTAGCCTGATATATTGTCCAGGAGTGAAACAAGCTAACGATGCGAAACCATGGATATTGAGTGAAAGAGATAAATTTCAAGTCGAAAGAACGACTTATATTGAACCTGCTCATCCCATCAACGATTACAGCTTCCAAACTTTACTGGCAGAAGTTCGAAAAGCGTCACCAGAGTAACAAAAAGGTCTTCTAATACGAAAACACGTAACTTTTAGATTAATAAAGTTGCGCCAGGATCAAAATATACATGTAATTACCAAAAGTGTCCACCTCTTTTTGTGTGTAAGGTTAAGAAGAAAAAATTTAATAACTTTGCAAAATATTTTCCTTTCAATTCAAGTAATTCAAAATTTTCAAAACATAAAAAATACACGACACTAAAATAATAACTTCTAGACCTGTTAAAAATTCTATAGATTTTTCAGAAGATTTTGAGTTATGGTATGCCAATTCCCCAAATTTCTGTATAAATCCATATAGATGATCATACCTATCCGCTGTACCACTCCCACCTAATCAAACTATATTATCCTAATACTTCCCTTATAAGCTCGTGCGATAAGAGCAAATAAATATAATTGTTATGGGTATAAAGATTAATCATGTTAACAAAGTCATGACTATATCTAACTTAAGTCGTGAATACTATTGTGATATATTCTTCTCCCCTAAAGATCTTTTTCAATAAAACAACAACTTAATAGCTTATTCATTGATGATATTTATTCAGAGTTTATATTGAGCAGTGTGAGAACATCTTCCAAGAATATAAATATATATAGTTTGGTCTACGTTTTTTAGTACTTAACTTTACTAAGCTACATACTAAATGAAATAATAATCCGACACTACCGCCGCATTAAAATTCTAATAATTATGACAACATATATATATAAAGTTGCTAAAAAATGGTAAATTAACAAAGCAAGCTTCAACCCCTCGTGCTACTATATGATAATTAATAATACTCTTCTCGCGGTATGTCCCTACGCTCCATAGAAACTTTATAGTTAAGAGTTCCTTCAGTTTGCTGTACAGACTATATACATTACTTTCTCTTCCTTCGTACGACATAAATTATTTATCGTAGCTTTCTATGCTAATTTTCCTTTCTTACTCTATCCTCATTGTGTTCCCCTTGCGCGGTTAAGCACTTACTCTTAACCTGGGTTGTGATGAATTTTTGCAAGTCAATAGTTTCACTTTAATGATTCAGTATTATTAGAACTTAAATATAGGGTAATTATATACATAATTACTTTAGTCATCCTAATAATACAGTTTCATTAATTTAATAAAGTTTTTAACAATACAAAATTTCTTGTCTCCCTATGGGTTTTTCTTGTCCCTTACACTCAGTAATATTTTATGGAATTATTTGAAAATCAATAAATATTTCTACTTAGATTCCGTTCGTATAACCTCTAAAATATTCACATTGTATTAGAGATATCTTTGATTATTGTTTTTGATTTTCATCCCCTTCCCATTTCAAATCTCCTCTTATTTTTGAAAGACATTCTAATAATCAAAAGTTCTCTATGTCTTATTATAATATTTATCTTATCAAGAGCAAATCGTAGCTAATATTATATGTTTGCCTTTTTGGATTATGCTTAATTTGAAAAATTTGAAAAAAGGACCATCAGATTATTAACATTCATTTTAAAATAAAAGTCTAAAAAAAAGTTGAGATTTTGTATTAAATAATACATAATAGATATGATTGAGTTCTCAGATAACATCTTTTAATACTCAAAATTATACGATAATGTAATCTTCACAAATTTCTTTTAGAGCTTTATAACTTTTAGCAGTCCAAATAAGATAGATTTAGAACTGGAAATAACATAAAAAAATAATTATTTAAAATGAATCTAATATTTATTTAGAACATTGGAAAATAATTTATAAAGCTCACCAGATGGCTAGAAAAACTTATAATACTTCTGACAACAAACCAGCATCTGCCTCTTATATTAATGCTCCTAATAATATTCATGATTACAAAAAAAATCTCTTCTAATTTTAAACCTGTTAAAAATGTTGCAAAATAACAAACACTACTTCATAGCACTTCAGTTTGTACAAACTCAACTTCTGCTCTACCCATTGCTGGTTTTTTTTCTATTAAGTGTAATTCTTGCCCAGTTATATTTTGGTGAATCAATAAATGTTAATAGACGCATTTATCAACATGGTTACGATTTAAGAACTGACAATGTAAATTCAGCATTGGTTAAACATAGAAGTAGACTTGACCACTATATTGATCTCACTCATGAATCTCTCTAGACTTTACCTACTATATTATGATCGTGATTTAATAAAAAATTGTGATATTCATTCTATCCCCAATCACATAATGTTTTAAAAAAACTTTTAAGAAAGTTTTTTAACATATATCACCAAAAACCAACACAATAATGTTTTGGAGGATGAGATGCGGAGGATTTTTTTTTCTCAGGGTATCGGAATTTCCGACAGGGCTACGGAGTCGGAGTAGGGAACCGCTACACTGACAAGAAAAAAAAATGACAACCAACTTATTACAATATCGAAACCTCCATTTTTTAAAAAAGGAATCTTCTTATGGTAATAGTTGCATATGGATTTTTGTTGATTAAAGTTCTCATGCACCGAAAGTCCTACAAAATTTTCCCATCGATCATTTTTGCTTAAAGTTTTTTTTAATGTTTTATGTATTTAGTCAAAAAATTGTAACGTAATTTCACTTCTCACTCTTAAAACTGTTATGTAATCTAGATTATGCTAATTATAATTAAATAAAAACTAATAATTCTAGTTAGTACCAAAGAGTTATTATTAATCATACCATTGAGAAAGATGAAGAGAAGGAATAAGGAATAAGAATAGACTTAGAAAGAATTTTATAATAGGGTCTTGAATATAAATTCTTAAGTTGTTATAAAGAATCCATTTGATGTCCAAGCTAATGCTGCCTAATTAATACATGTGTAACGGGATTCGTGCCAAATTAAGAAATGTGCCAGTAGCAAAGTTGAACATCTAAATATTAATGTATAATTAACCTATTAAGGTGTCTTTTCCTATGCTTATGAACGTGGAGACGATTCTGGGGTTTTCAGAACACATTTTAATCCTAGCTATAAAGAGCAATTCCTATAATAAAGGTACTTAGAGAAGACACAATATATCAAAACCAATTATAGATAGAACAAATACTTTTATAGAAAATCTTACAAAGATATATAATCTTCTCAAACTGTATCAGCGGAAATGCACCATAATTTTATGTAGTTGCTACATCATTCATAAATATAACTATCTGTCAGTAACTTTTCGGCCCACTGTCATTTCTTTAATTCGGGACGACTACCACATTAATTTAAGGAAATCGTTCCTGCGGCCTACCATAACATGACTTCATCTTGCCCCTCTGCTCTCCCATACTCTCTCTCCTCATTCTCTCCTCTCTCTTCTCTCTCTCTCATCTTCTCTTCCTCTTACGTCTCTCTTCTCTAACTCTACCTCTAACTACACCATCCACCTCCACCACCAACTTTTCTCTCTCATCTCTCCTCTCTCTCTCTCTCTTCTCTCTCTCTCTCTCTCTCTCTTCTCTCTCCCCTCTCTCTCTCTCTCTTCTCTCTACTCTCTCTCTCTTCTTCTGTATCTCACTGATTTATGGCTCTTCTTACTTCCTCTCTATCTTACTTCATTCCTTTCTCGTCTTCATCTTCATTCTCTCTTCTATCTCTCGCTTCTATCTAAATTCATCCTTCTATATTTCTTCTAACTTTCATGCTGAACTATTGAATGCGATTACCTGACGCAACTGAAATTTCTTAACTTTTTCAGGCACATCTAATATGCACCTGAGGATGCTTACATGGCCAGATGTTTTATTATACACATGCCTGATTTGACTTTAACACATGTTGACCTTCACTTCTGCATGTAACTCGTACTTTTCTATGTGATATGCATAAAACTATGTATAGTTCATTTCCATGGTGCGCTGTGAAATGAAATTTTATTATGAAGATATTTTGTAATAATAAATGTTTTTATATCTTTAATTTTCACGGAAACATTAGACATGGTCTCAACCCAGAAGCCGGTACAGTCACCGACTCTAATCTGTCGTAAATACAGGTCGCTGTTAGTCGCCCTTATAAACATCAGAATGAATGGCGCGACTGACAAAACATATATACTTATGATTGACATTATCAGTTCAGTTGGAGGTTACGGAGAGAGATTATACATTTAGATAGAGCCATAAAAGGATATAGGTACAAAGTCTTTGATATTAGTTTCATACGGTATGAAATAATAGAAGCATTAAAAAAACTGTTCTCAAAGGTTGATGATGGGATAGAGTTTTTTAATACGTTTCTTGTTAGCTGATAACTATGTTTTTCTTTCCTTGGTCTTCATAATATATATATATATATATATATATAATATATATATATAATTATTAATATAATATATATATATATATAATTTATATTATATATATATTACATATATATAATATATAACATATAATATTGATAATATATAATATACAATCATATGTATATATTATATTAATATATTATATATATATATATATTAATATTAATAAAATAATATATAAATATATATAAATATATATTAAAATTAAATATAAAATATATATATTATATTACATAATATATAATATAATAAGATATAATATAAATATAAATACTATGTTATATATATATATATTAATATTATATTATTATTATATATAATAATAATATTAATAATTATCTTAATATATTAATATTATATAGGATATATATATATATATATATTTAATATATTATATAGATATATTAATATTATAAAATTATTATATATAATATATATATATTAATAATTTTATTTAATATATATATAATATATATATAGATATATATTATATATATAATATTTAATATTATATATGATTATTTGGACCAGGGTCTCCTGCCAATACACAAATCGAGATTTAGTACTGATTACTTATAAATATATATAAAAACTTATAACTAATAGGGTTTTAAACTAAAAAGGACTATATATATATTTCATATATAATATAGTAATCATCATATTCACCCTCAAGATTGTTATAATATTCTAACGGTTTAAGTAATTAAGGATTAGACAGTACCATACAGCTAAGTACCTCTCGGGGATTAACAGAAAAAACCTAGTAGAATTGTGAAAACAAAGTGAAAAGCCATAGATAAATTAATATTTAATGTATAATCATATAAAACTATATATATAATATATATATAATATAAGTATTTTCAATTAACCATAAAATATAAGAATCTTACATAATATATATCATGTTATATAATAAACCCAATATACTAAATATAATAAAGCGCTTTTCCCCTACCAATACGTAAAATCAGTTTCAAGTATTATAAATGTATTGCAGTATGTAACCGATAGTAAAGTATATACTCAACCTAACAGAGATAATAAATACAAAAACTAATAATTAACAATACTATACTAACCATATACTTCTACTCAATCACAAAAGTGATCACCCTACCCCTATAGGTCATACCGAGTTAGAAATCCATACCGTTATCGCTGTATCTATTTCCCAAGGATAGCCGCCGTATTATTTCCATAAGGTTCATCCTTAATAATTTACCATGCCTAACGTCTTCACAGTACCAGAAATGTTCTATGGTTAGCTCCCTCAATATATGAGCTCTCATACGGTAGATTCTTTTATAGATACATATAAACTTAATTGTGTGACTCGGATTTAAATTCAGTAGAATCGGCTCAATCGAATTAGGAGGGGAATCCTATACGTTAGTTTAAGGAATTCGAAACCCGTAATTACGAACATCTGTCACCAATATAATCATATATACCCATCTTTCTTGTATAATACAATTATATCTTGAAAATATAAATAAAAATTTATTATTATCATTATATAACATTAATGAATTTACATAAAAAAACAATAAATTTTTACTCAAAGGATGGAGTATTTTGTATTGTAATTTATTTTATTTACAATTAATCGTCTTCGAATATTTTCTACCTATTCATAATATTAAATAGCAACGAAATGTGCTTTGATCAAGAAAAATATATTTCCGCCACTATAGAAATCAAATCTTCGATAAGCGCACTACAAGGTACGTAGAAGCCTAAATGATCATTTTTAGGATTTTAGGACATCAATAGAAGAGCAGAGTTTAAAGAGAAGACAAATTGACGTATTATTAAAATTTGCTGGTTCCCTATATTGAGCAGCCTCCTCATCTTAACTATTTTTTAAAAAATTGTGTTTTTTTTTTGTCTTTTTGATAAATGTTACCCGAAACTCGTAAAGCCCGGGAAGCAATCGAGTGCAAGAATCAAATAATTGGCTTGATTAAAGGGGCCCCGTGGAGAATAATCTATATGCGATAGCTATGATTATAAAAATATGCTATATAATCCTTCGTAGTTGTCCACCTTTTCCTTAATTCACACTAAGCATCTTTATCATAATATAATGATATTGTCTTCATATAATGTTATGGAAAGAGTATAAATAATTATAAGTGCTAATATAATTTTAATATTATAATAAGTAAGGTTGATATAACGCACATAATATTATAGCTGGAATGAGATTTAACACATAGACAGGAATTTCCAAAGGATTAACTATTGGTTATTTTTTCACTCTTTTGACACTGTTCTCATTTGATGCCAATTATACATATATAGATATATATATTAAGATAATTACTATATATAATAAATTATATAATTATATATTTATAGTATATACAAGAAATAAGAAAATTTATATGAAAAATAATATAATATAATTGATTCACGAAATGCAAAAACAATCAGTGATATTATACTATAATATACTATATATATATATATAATTAGAGATTCATTTTTATTATCAACTGCTCATATCTATTATACTTATGCTAACTAAATAGGTATTAATCAACTAATATGATTTAATATGATACCCGCAATCATAAATATATTATTTCTAGTTGTTTAACTACTTAAGAATGTTATATAATAAAATCCAATCTAAATTATTGCTTTTAATAAAATTTTAAAAAAACCGAAAATATAGCTAAAGAACCTCTTTCTAAATTGTCACCTTGATACTGATAAATTCTTAAAAACTACTTATGGCTGTTCCTAAATTTTTAAGATAACATATACATGGGAAAGTTCTTATTGATAATAAAATAATTGTACTCATTATAATAAATACAAACTATAAAAATAATATTTAGTATGAATTTTGATATTAATACAATTTTATTGATTATATAAAGCTCACCACATATGGATAATTCATGATCAGGAAATAATAATCCTAATTATATAAGATGTTATATGAAAGTGATTTTGCAGTTTTTTTTTTTATATAAGGATATGAACATGTTCTATAAGGATGTGTACTCATAATTGATATTAGGGATTGAGGTTAATATGATACGTTATCAGCATTGAGAAAAATTCTATAGTAAAATAAAAATAATAAGATTCAGCCTATTACTTAAACTCTAATCACGTCTTAATCTATATGTGCTATGTAATTTGTGTGAAGAATATTCAATCTATAAAACTAACCTGCTACTATTTATTTATATATTTATATATATTATATATAATATATAATATATAGAGATTGTAAATATTAATAACACCTAAAAATAATATCATGATTTTAAATTATATATAAATATATATAGATAAGTCGACAAAGTTGACAAAATATTTCACATAATATTTTCTACTGTATTGATCGTAATTAAGATATTTCATAGAATAGTATCTTCATAAGGAAAAAAATAACAGTTTATCACTATCATGTTTTATAAGAATCTTAATGTTTAAAGAAATTCGAAATTCATATATTCGTTAATAGATATATCAAAAATATTTTTAAGAGTAATAGCGATATATAAAATAATATAAGGTTATATTATATGAATAATAGAAGATATAGATTTTTAAACATTTCTTTTGTTCTTTCTAGAGTACTTTTTTTTGGAAATTTCAAAAGGAAAGGATTTTAAAAGAAACAGCATAAGAACTCATTCTAAGGAGAAGACCTTAATATTGAAAAAAATATCAAGGAAAAAATATTAATCAAAAAGTAGAAATTGAATATATATCTATATATTTATATATATATAGGTCTAAATTATAATATAATTAATTATATTTTAGAAACTTAAACTTTAAGAATTTACTATAATTTTATAACCTTCCTCCGACTACTCTTATGAGGGCATTTCTGGAAAGATATTATTCAATTACGAAATATAAATAGTAACATGTATATATATATATATATAATATAAATATTATCAGTCATTCGAATTAAATTTTGCTGAAATATTATTGTTATATAGCTCGTAGCGCAATGACATACCTACTAATATACATGGGAAAAGAATATACATATCTATAAAGTATATAATTATTATGTATATGATTTAAGTAGTCAATCGATATATTCATCCTAATATATAAAATCGGTATAAATATCATATATATATATATATGCTGCAGTAGGTAACTTATAATGAGGTAGGTAAGAAAGTTTGTAAAACTGATAACTGTTAGACTATTACATATATTATAAGAAAAATATACATACTTAAATTAATAAATCTCTTATACTTTCTCTTATTATTACTTCCAAGACATTAAAGAGTTTGAGTAAATTAGATAGTATATATTATTAAAGATTTTTTAATTTAAAAACATAAACATGTATAAAATTAAAAATTGTTCTATATAATTTATTATATAGATTTTATAAATAATCTGTGACTTTTCTTTTTATCTATACGTTATAGTTAAAATATAAAATTAATATAATAGGTAATTTAACTTATTCATTATCACTTTTATACAAGAGATAAATATATAAGGAGTTCATATATAAACATTATTTTAATACTAAATAGGTTTTTATAATATATTATCTAATAAAATGTAAACATATGATTTAGCAAAAAATTTAATACAAGTATATATATATTAATATAGTATATATATATTAATATATATATTTATATATATAAGTATATAATACTTATAATATATTAATATATTAATATATATATATATATAAATATATAATATATATATATTATAAAATTATATATAATTTATATTTATTAAATATTAATATAATTATATATATATTAATATATATATAATGATATTATATACTATCTATATATATATATATAATATGATATATATAATAATATATACTAGATATTATAATATATATAGTATATATATATATTAAAAAGCTTCGGGAATCGGATAATCACTAGCATCTATTTATAGGCATTAGGTAATCTAGAGTATTCGAGTGAATCTACGTAATCAATGAGCTCTATGTGATAAAATTTGTAGTAAATCGATATATTCACAATCAACTAGAGGTCTAAACCAATTATCGTAAGGATATTGTATAAATTCATATTACTATGCACTGACTATATAATAAATATTGCTATAATGACGTTACACCTTATAGCTGGTAAACTATAATATATAAGACTTCTGGGACAATACTTAATACTTATCTTATGACAAACGAATATTCATATTACTGAATTAATCCGAAAGAAAGCCAAAACTTGAGAATATAGGAAATTCACCTTTAACTATTAAATTAAATTTAGTAGATAAGATCTATTATTAAATAAATATTACTATTAAAACTATCTATTTGATTATAATATATATAATTACATGGCGAGCAGTAGATATTCATTATATAAGGTATAGGGGTACAATAGGTTGAATAAATAATAATATTAATTAAATTATTAAATATTATATATTAATTATATATAAAATTAATATAATATATATATATATATATTATATATATATTAATATTATTATATATATTATATATAATAATAATATATATATTAATTATTTATTATATATATATTAAAATATATATATATAAATTATATATATATATTAATAATATATATATATATTATATAAATATATATATAATATATATAATATATAAATATATTAAATTATATATATTAATATAATATATTAATATATTGATATATATATATTAATTATATATATATAGTATATATATATATAAATTATGTACATTATTAAGAATATTTGTAATAATTACCTTTATTTTTCACTGGTACTAATTTTTGTGTATATGTCTGCGCTGGTATATAATAAAATAATAAATAATAAAAAATAAAATATAAAGAATATAAATATGCCTAAATATAGAAATATAATAAACGTAAGATACTATACCATAATAATATGATTAAAACAGGTCTTATGCACCCGCAAATGCTACATCAAATAACACATGATGATAGTAGTTGGGTCATTGTATGAAATTTTATGGTCAGAAAGAACAAATGTAAACTATTTTGATACGAAATTAAGAGGAGTTGTTTCTAGGTAAAATTATATTAAAACCAATTTAGATATAAAACATTAAAACTTTAGAAAATATATATAATCGTTTAGTAATTTAAAAATTATAGCATATACAGATATTTTCCTTAATTAATTTTTTTAAGTTATAAATTAGACGATTTGAAGTTATTTGCATGACATACTGTACAAATAATAAATAAGTTAAATATTTTATAAAGTTTTTGAATTGCCAAGTTTGTTAATGTTATTAATTCATGTGCTCACTATACCCATATGCATATATTATGACCCATTATTAATTTTATATATCTATAATATAATATATATAATTAATTATATAAATGAAATAATTTATGGAGAGGGCTGGGTTATTTCTTTGACTTTATTGAAATGACTTATTATTTTGGATATATATAATATAATATTTATATATAATATATATATTATTATATTAATATTTAAATACTATTATATTTAAATATTAACATTATTTATATATATATTATATTTAATATATATATTATATATTTATAGTATTATATTAATAAAATATATTAATTATATAAAATATATTATAAATATAATATTATATTAGTATAATTAATAATCTATTTAATATATAATTAATAATTATGTATATATATATTAATAAGTATACTATATTATATTTAATTATATATCTATATATATTATTTATAAATATATATATTTACTTCATATATATATATATATTATAGTATATGATATTTAATATATATATATATTTATTATTATAGTATTATTAATGATATATATTATAAATATTAATCTTTAATAAAATATATATAATTAGTAATCGTAGTTAATTGATATTGTATGTAATATTATATTTGATATATACCTATATAGATTGTAATATTTATTATGTAATTATGTGTATATAGTTATATTATCCGTTATATTATTGATTATGGTATGTTATTATAGAGAGAGAATGAATAGTATAGAGATATTAGTATATAATATGATAATATATGAATGAGATATATAATGAGAGAAGTATAGAGATATAGTATAGAGAGAGAAAGAGAATGAGAGAAGAGAGAGAGAAGAAACCACAGCAAGGGAGGAAAATTCTCTGAAACTCTCTCAGTATATAATTACTTAGAAAGTCGTGAAGGAAAATTATACATTCGGGATTCAATTACCTGAATATTTCACCTTTCCTTAGTGATTGAACGTATTACAGATTTATGAATAGAGGGCATTTAATAATATCAGTTTTAACTTTATATCATGCCTTTACTATAAAACTATATTAATGGACTACATACCCATTCAATTTTATCTTTTTATTAGTTTTTTTATTTTTCAATTATTCTTTTATTAAATAATTTATATGATAATTATTAATAATAATTGTTACCATATGTATCTATATATATAACCCTTGATTGAACACTTATATTATCATAATATACATAAATATTTATTTATTAAAATATTATATATAGTATACACTGTGCTGCATCTATGGGTCCAAGTCTGCAGTAACAACCCATAAACGATATAAATATTCTAATAATATAATAATATATATTAATATATATATATATATATATATAATATTTATATATTTATATATATATATTAATAATATATATATATATAATTATTATATATATAATATTAATATAATTTATTATATATTATATATATATATATAATATATTATATTATTATATATAATATATTATATATATATTAATATTAATATATTTATTAATATATATATATAATATATATATAATTTATATATATTATATATATTATTATATATTATATTAATATATTATATATTAATTAATATATTATATATTTATATATATAATAATATAAATAATATATATATATATATAATTAATTATGGCCTATTTAAAAAACCTTATATAATACCAGTCTAAATATGTTATTATTCTTATAAATAAATACAACTGAATGGCAGGTTATATACCTTAAGTACAGTATTACTATAAAACATTGCAAGAAGACCATTCTAATATGATTATGTAGCCTAAAATAAATACTTTCTGTAGAAAAAATATAAAAATATAATCTCAAAATAATACAATAAAGCTATAACTAGCGAAATAAGTAGATAATATACATATTATTTTGGAATCCTGTAAAATTTACACATATATATAATAAATATGTATAAAATAAAAAATAAAAAAAATAAATTATATATTGTTAAATATTAATCATTATCTTATATATAGCTCCATATTTTAAAATACACTATTTGATCTTTGACTCAGACTGCTCTATTTTAAAATACAGGACTCCATAATATTTAAATTTCTCTATTAACTAGTCAACACTAAGGCACAATAATACTAGTAACGGTGGAACATACATATAATGAGGGGACGTTATCTATTACCCTGATATAGTGAAGGGCCGAGTAAAAACCCCGCATATCAACAAATCCTAGATGCATGATTTCGCGGAAACCCTCTCGATAAGGGATTTTATAATATTACCATAAAATACCCTCACCGTAGATATTATCCCTGGAAAGCCTAGAGTAACCTCAGGACTACTCCAATGGGGGGTATATATAGTAATTATACCCTTGGGGGTATTCTTTAGGTTAAAAAAAAAAAAACGAAATAAATTTTTAAGGATAAGGGGCTAAATATTAGATTTAACGAAATATAATATACATATAATAAGGATCTTTTTAAATGGGCCTTCTTAACTTACTAAGATGTTATATTAATTTAACTCAATTAATTTTTTTTTTATTTATTTTATTACTATTTATTTAGTTTGAATATAACTATATCAGAATATTAAAGATTAATTCTATATTAGCTGTTAGCTATTGTTAGTTTTCTAGTTTATTTATTTTTTTTTTTATATTTATTTTTTATTTTGTAAAGTTCTAGATAGTCCTACTATTATCTCATCAGTAATCCGGTATTAGTTATTCTTTTATTATGAGCTTAATAAAATATTTTAGTAAATACTGGGACGGCGATACAGGCCGTATCTGATATAATAATTATATATAATAATATATATTAAGATATATTAATATAATATATATTATATATATATATTATATATATTAATATAATTCAATGGTTAGTATAATAATATATATATGTAATATAATGAATTAAATATTATATACTAATTATATAGATATCAGTAACTATTATATATTCTTAGAATATTATATTATCTTAGCATAATATTATTATATATAAGTAATATATGATATATCTATATATATAATATTTATTTATATATATAATAATAATATGATATTAATAATAATATAATTATATATTAGTATAAGATATTAATTAATATTATATATTATATAGTAATATATATATTATATATATAATATTATATATAATATATAATATATTATAATTTATTCTATCTAAATACCTTTTATGCAATGCATATTAATTTTGTTTAAAAGTTTATATTGAATAATCATTTTAACTAGATTGGCTTTTACTTAAAGTAATTGATTCTTTACGGCACTGAGAGGTAATATTATATATAGTATTATTAATATATATATATTTATATCTATGGAACATATTCTAGAATTTTTTCATATTTAATATCATTACCATGAATAATCAAGTAATTTGTATATTTATTGATGTGTGTCATCAAATAACCTTAAAAGTCGTATAATTAATTACGACTTCCTCCTAAAGCTACTAAGAGATACATAGAGCTTTAGATTCCTGTCTTTGATATGATACAAAATGACTTCAATTATATTATATATTTAGTGTAAGAATAAAAATAATCTAAAATGAGATACTAGGAAGGAAATTGCTATATTATATAATCATAAAGTGCTGCTTTCTTACAAAATTTATTGAATAGTATTATAATATATATATATATATGTCTTACTATAGTGATCTACACATTTCGGGTTGATAGGAAAAAATGTTTTTACCATACATGTAGATATCCCGAGATTTTGGGTACTTTAATTTATTAATATTATAATTATTATTATTATTTTATAGCTTTCAAATTATATTATTATTATTTTATTATTAATTATTTCTTCTATTTAGAGCCTTTACCTTAATTATCTTTTGTTTTATATAGTATTAATATTTATAATGGATTAGTATAATCTTTCAGAAATGTAAACAAAGCCTTTCCCACCCCATATAGGGAGAGGAAAAAAAAACAGTTACAAAACTTTCTCAAGATTGGGTTACAGTTGAATTTAATATATACATATTATATTAATATAGTTAATAATATATACAATATATATTATATATAATATTAATATATATATATATATATATATAATATATATATTAATAATAATTATTATATTTATATAAAATATAATATTATATATATATATTATTATTTATTAATTATTATTAATAATAATAATATTATTATGATATTAATATATATTATTAATTAATATATACTATATAATATATATATATGATAAAATAATAGATATAATATAATTATAATATTCATATAAATAATAGATATATATAAATATAGGTCAGGAATACTGCTAGATTGTTAGATATTTATATAATATCAAGCTACATCATTATATTTATAATAAGATAGTAATTTTAAAATCCAATACATATAATATTTGAATATGGATAGTTTTATTTCAACATAAGTAAATAGCCATAGTTAAATATATAAACAAGTAATCACCATAAATGGATACCCTTTTCATGTGAATTACTTTTTAGTAGTAATTAACAGTCCAGCCTTTTTTCAGTGGCGTTTTTTCGAACTTCTCACCTCATAATCATTACGTTTAGTACGTAAAAATATTTAGTTGCATACGATATATATTCAAAGTTCGCAGCTTATCTCATTTAGTGAAGTTATATCGTATACTATATTATGAGTTAGAGGATTAGAAATGAAGATCTGAGTGAGATTTCTTATGTTATCATTATATTAATATTTATTGATTACTGACTTAGAATGATATATCTGATAAGATAAGCTCTAAAAACGAGAGTAGTATTTATATGTTATCATTATTCGTACTTATTGCTAAATTTTGTCGCGCAAATCTTAGCATAAGTACGCCATAAATTAAAATTTTTTTACAAAGTTATAATGGGTATTAGCTACATTAATTCCTACGATAAATCATTTAGACTAGTGAGAAGGTTAATTACTGTCATATATACTAGATTATATATCTACATGAGAATAAACACTCATATAAATAACATAATTATTAATAAGTAAATATATAAAAATTGCAAAAATAATAATATAAGTATGTCCGAAAACAAAGTAAATGATGGAATAATATTAATATATGGAAGGTCAAATTATAAATTTATAAGTATATGAATTTGAAAATTATATGAAGTAAAATTCAAATACTGAGCAAACGGTTAATTACGCCCTCTGTTATAAGATGAAGAATTTCCATAGTATTAAAATTAATATATAAATTTATTCAATTTATATTATATATATTAATAGATATACTCAATAAATCAATTATAGTGTCAATATATAAAACAAGTCGGAGAACACTTTTATTCTTTCAAGTCTGTACTCGTACAAATATGTCTATATTGCACTGTGAAAGTTTACAATAATAATTGTTAAAACATATATAGTTATATTTAATATCTACACTTAACAGGTGTAGATAAATAAATTATTTACAACTAATATTTAATAATAAGGCCATACATTATGATATATCGAACCATAATCACAAGAAATGATCACAGTATATATATAAGAGTATTCTATAATAGTATTACCATATTGAATGTTTTAAAATGCCTACTAATCGATATTAATATTAATTTTTCCAATATTATAGCCAAATGAGCATTAAAAGCTCGTTTTCATTGTTAACAAAGATATGTAGAGGACAAGTTATGCTATGATGATTTTAGTATTCTTATTTGAAATTATTCTTTACCATAATAATTTATACAAAGATAGGTCATAAAGCTCGATTATAAATTCGATAAAAAGGTACTGAAAAATTATCATCCAAAAAAAATTAACACATTCTTTTACTTCAATAAATCATTACCCAATTATAATATGCCGTTATAAAATATTCAATACCTAATCATATGACCAAAAATATATATATTGATAGAACATTATTTTTGTGTCTCCCTGATATTGATTTAGTAATAGTAATTATTCTTAATAAAATTTAATTTTAAATGAGGAATTTTGTTTAAAACATTTAAATAGTTTTGTTTTGCGTAAATTTTATGCAATTTTTATCTTATTAATACCTAACTCAAATTTATCCGTTCTGTACCTAAATCCATATACTATGTTATATAATAATAATAAAGAGTAATTCTCACCACAGATAGAAAAAAATGATATATTAGCGGATCATGGTACAAATAAAAGTTTTTTTAGTGGTACTTTAATCAAAATAAAATGAAAAAAATTTATGTTGACTCATGGTCTCAAAGTGTTCTGATTGTCAATTTTCTATTCCTGTACTTTATTGAATTTTTCGTCAATTTTTTTAATAAAGACAAATGAAAGTATCTAATCTGATTGAATATGATGTCTACAAAAGTTAATGTTGTCATTGATTAAAAAATAGCTTGTATTCAACTCTGGTAGTCATTTCACGTTTAAATAATCTCAATATTTATCCGTTCTAGATATTCGCATTACATTAAAGCAGCAAACTTTACGCACATTTATATAAGATGTATAATTTAATAGATATACATCTGAATATCAGTAAAATATGTTTGTTTTAATTAATATATAAGTTAAAAATTCGAGGTAAATGTAAATAAATATATAAACATAGATAAACAAAATATGTGTTACATATACAGATGAAACTTACTGTATTGATAATGCGATAGATGCAAGCTGCTAGCAGCCTTTTCCAGTCTGTTTAGTTTCGTGATAATATTGGCCTCTAAGACTTACTTCGTTTAGTTGCGATAAAATTTGTTATCGAAATCAAGTCGGCAGCCTTTTCTGAAGTTTCGCTCTGCCGGGATAGATTTCTGTAAGAGGAGAGTATCTATATTTAAGTGAGAATTATTACTTATTGATTCATTTAATATTATTTATTACTGTACTAGTAATAGAATAAGTAGTAGTAATACGAAAGATTATATAATTTTATTCATTTACGACTATTAATATGCTAAATTGCTCGTACGCAAAAAATCTTAGCATATATACGATCAATAAAAAATTAAAATATATTTATTTATTTTAACAATAAGTCAATATAATAGAATTATATTAGCTTAATATTAAATGTGTTACTTTTATTAGTATATATATATATATTATTAATAAATAATATAGTATACTATATTAAATAATATATAATATAAATTATTATAAATATTATCTAAATATATATATATATAATAATATCATATATATATTGTTACAATATAATATATATTATATCTATATATATATATATAAATATATATATATATTAATATATATTAATTTAATATAATAATATATATATATATATATAATATATATAATATAAATTTATAATTAAGTGATATATATATAATATATATATTATTAATATTAGATAATATAATTTAATATATATTATATATATATATTAATATTAAATATATATTATATATAAGAATATATAATTAATATAATATATATAATTAAAATATATATAATTATATAATATATATAATATAATATATATTAATATATTAATAAATATATTATTAATAATAATATAGTTATTACATAGTGATAATATTAGTAATAAGGTGAACTGGGAATCCTGGAAATCCTGAATCTGGCTATGAATTCCAGGACCTGAGAAATACTGTAGATAGAATTGAGAAAGGTTACTAATTGAAATTTTTAGGTAAATTACAGGACCTGAACGGAAATAGCAAAATGTTGTTCAGGATCCAGGAAAAATGGGATTCCTGTGTATAACTGTAAATATATTAATATAATAATATAATTATTTATATATATTATATGTTAATATTATATATATCTATCTTATATATATATATATTATATTAGTATATATTATATATATATATATATATAATTATATATTATTTATTAATATTTATTATATTTATTTATATATTATATATTAATATTATATTTAATAATATCTAATAATATATTATATATAAATTTATATAGTTTATATATAATATCAATTATATGTTAAATAATGCATGTATAAAGTTTCAGAGTCCAAATCGATTTAATAATGACAAAAAGAGATGAAGGTATACTCACCTAAACTACTACCCCGTACAAACTAGCCCTGAGTACTAACTACCCTACGTAGTACCTATATATTATATAATATAAATTATATTATATAATTATATATATCATAATATATTATATTATTTATATTATACTTATAATTCTAATATTTTATTATAATTATCATATATTATTAATTATATAAATATAATTATAAATATTATTTATATATATATTTATAAATATATATATAATATATATTATATATTTATATATATAATATGTATTATATTATATATAATAATATATTATTAAAAATATTAAATATTTAATATAAAATATATATATAATACTATAGATATATATATATATTATACTATTATATATACTGAAATAATGTTAAAATATTTTTTTGTATTTCAAATACATCTTTAATATATATATAATATACGTCATATTATTACGTATAATAATGTGACATATGTAAATCTACTATCGCGTCTAGTCCGAATTAACATGTTTACTAAAATATTTATTTCCGTCAGGAGGAACCCCCGCCCTCCATATAAGGTACGTTTCAATAAAGATAAGGCTACTATCTCATTTTACCCTATTTCAAATAATATATATATATAATTATAAGGCTATCACATTCGTAATGAGCAAAAATATTGTAGAGAAGAGTAAATAATAATGAGGATAGTGAAGTGAGGTGATATATAAAAACGTTGGGTTATAAGAGTAATGAGTAGTTGATAACTAGTGTGTAATAGAAATATAGATAACGTAGATATATCATATGGAATGAAATATAATAATTTATGATACCTTTTTAAAATATAAAGAATCATAAGGATAATTGAAACAATAAGAATAACTGATAATATGTCTTTGTTTTACATTTAATTACAGTTTACTTCAAAAAGTTGAATTTTTGACAATAAATAAATATAAATGCGCTGGATATAAGATTTGTAATAATTAATAGTCCAAATTACAAAAAAGATTTTATTTCTACTTATGTTTAAATACTAATTCATTTTAACGTGTAAGTTTAAATAACTTATATGACGTTATAAGTAATCAATTAAACAGTTTATTAAATTTATTTGAAAATTATTGGAAAATTAGAAAAAAAGTTAACCTAAAAAGATAAAAACTGAAAATATCCCATCTCAACTTAGAATATCAGAACATTAAGTAGTTTTATGTAAAATGTTAAATGAAAATTAATTAAATAGATTATTAGCGTATATATACTTGACAAAGCTTATTTAAGGACAAGCTATTGTGTGAGAGAAATAATATATACATATAGCAATATACGGAAATTACCTTTATGATGTTTTAAATAAAAGAATGTACATAGATATCATAATTTATTCATTTTGACATATTATTCTTTTAAGGATAGAAAAAATAGGTTAAGTAATATAATATTATTTTTATTAATTTATAATTATTATCTTATTGGGACAAATTTGTAATACGAATATATTTAAAAGAAATACCGTAGTCACTATATATATATATATAATGTAATACAATAGGGTACTTCTGGCCTATAGTAATAATAAGAAAATAAAAAATAAATATACAAAAAGCTAATGAAAAATAATATGTAAGTATAAATATATAAATAGAATAAGTTCAATATGACGAAAGAGAAGAAAAGGTTATTTATTATATATTTTATATATGATTGAATAAATTAAGTTATAAGATATTTAACAAGTATTAAAATAATAATAATAAGGCTTAATCAATTCTTATATATCAGAGTATCAAGTCGATTTACAGTGCAGCCTAGTATAAATATATTATATTTTAAATTTTCTAATTATATAAGTATACGTATAATAAATATATATTATTATCATATATATCATTATATATATAATTATATATAATTATATATATATAGATATTATTAATATAACTTATTTATATATATATATATAATATATATATATAGTATATTAATTTATATTATAATATAGAATATATATATATTAAATATATATCTTAAATAGTAATAATATAATCATAATATATATAATATATATATATATATTATTATATAATATATTAATAAATAATAAAGATTTGATAATGTAGTTAAATACGTGTAATAATTGTCAGGCTCACTTTAATTATAATCTATATAACCCTTATATATATATTATAGATTATTAATATATATATATTAATTTAATATATATAATATTATATAAATATAATATAATATATAATATATATATAGTATATTATATATATATTTAATTAATTATCAGTTAATATATATTTTTATTATATATAGATATATATATAATTATATTATAATATATATAATATTATATTATATTAAATATTATATATATATCATATTAATATTAAAATATATAAGTATTATATTATTAATTATTATACTAATTATATTATATATAATATAATGTATATAATATATTATATATTTAATAATTATTATATATAATATTATATATATAGTTAATATATATATATAATATATTAATATATTATATAATTATATATATATATTAATATTATATATTTATTAATATTAATAATTATATAATATTATATTAATATATATAATTGTAGTATTGTGATAAACTCTCAGATAGGTGTCATTATGTAGCTAGCTACCTGAATATAATATATTTAATATATTTAATATTATATTATTATATTATATAAATAATTATTGTTTTAAATATATATAAGAATTATATATATAGTATTAACTAGTATAATATACGATAATATATATATTAATATACTAGATATATATATAGAATTAATATATTAAATATAGTAGGAATATATTATATAATATATTTATTATATAATTATATAAAAATAATATATATATATTAAATAGTATATATTAATATTTATATATATATATATATATTAAATATTATTATATATATAATTAATATATATTATTATAATATATATATTTTATTATATTATGTATATAATTTAAATATTAAATATCATAGTATTAATATATATATATATTGATTATTATATTAGATATATTAATATAATATATGAATATTATAATATACTATATATTATTATATATAATATATATATATATATAATTATAATTATATATATATATCTAGAATATATATATTAATATATATATTAGGATTTATAATATAAATTATGAATTTAATATTATATATATAATATATGATAATATAATTATTATAATATATATATATATAAATGAAATTTATATTTACTAAATATTATTATAATAATGAAATATATATATTAATATATATTTATATATATATTTATATATAATATATATTATATTAATAATATAATATATATATATATATAATATTAATATAATATATATAAATATTATTTATTATAATTAATATTATAATAAGATTATATATATATATATATATATAATATTATATTATATAATATATATATTATATTATTAATATATACGTGATCATTAGTATCATTAAAAAAGTTTGTCTGGTGAACCATGTCAGTAATGCGCCCTTAAATATAGATTATAATTTTTAATTATATATATATATATTATATTATATAATATATTATAATATATATAATATTATTAATTTTGATATTATTGATTAATATATGATATATTATATATAATATATATTATAATAATATATAAATATTATAATAATATGATTAATTATATTATAATTACATACTAATATATTAATATATTATATAATATATATATAATAATATATATATGATAATTAATTAATATTAATATATTATATTAGTATGTATAGTGAGTGAACCTGCTATTAAAGGCGTATTATCAAATTAACATTTTTTAGGAACTCTTGCATATAAATGCTCAGAATATAATAAATATTAGCTAAAATAAATTTTAAAGAGTTCATAAAGTTCAAATGAAAATAACAAAGCTCACTTATATATTCATTTATTATTATTTATTATCTCATTTCAGTTACTTATTTTGAGTTTAGTTTACTCTATATTTATTATTAATATTATTAATTATTAATTATTTTTTAATTTATATAATTATTAATTATTAATTATTATTTATTTATTTATTAATTTAATTATATTTATTAAATTTATTAATATTATTATTTATATAATTATTATTTTTTATTATTATATTTAAATTTATATTATCTTAATATATTATTATTACTTTAATTAATATTATTATAATTATATCTTAATAAATATAATATAGATATAATGATAAAGGTAGTATATAATAAATCATTATTAGCAAGATTGTGAATTATAATAGAATATGTATATTTGTAAGCATTTATAGTGAAATTAAATTTACGTTTTCTTTGTTAATTAGGGTTTAGGGGTAAAATATTGAATCTCTGGATCGATTAAAATTTAATATACGAGCCTCAAATCCTTTAATTTTTTTAATCCTTATAATAATTAAGCGTTCTTCTCTTTACAATTATTTATTAATTTATTTTTAAATTAATTAATTTTTTATACTAGTATGATACAATTTTTAATATATTATTAATTAATTATTATATTATGATATTATATTAATATTATATAATGTATAATTGCTTTGAGTGTATTTATAAGTATTCACTCTTTATGACGTAAAAGCATAATTATTTAAAATCATATTATTAAATCTTTGATAGTTTTACTCTTCTTTGAGTCGTATTAAAAAGGTTATATATTATTTTATTTTATCTATTTGATTAATGTGTATAATTATATATTAATATATTAAATAGTAATATTATATAAAAAATATTATATATTAATATTTTATATAGATATAATTAGTCTTATATTATAATTATTAAATATATTATAATTACTATATAATATATTATATTATATAGTTAATATATTAGATATAATTATTAATATATAATATAATATATATATATTATTATATATATATATTATATATATGATAACTAATATATAAGTGATTTGGATGGGGGAGTATATATATATATATATATATATATATTGGTGGGGTGGGGGTATTGGGTAGTAATATAATCTCTTTATATATATATATTAAAATATAAAATTTTAGAATATAAAGAAAAATAAAAATAATAAATATAGATAAAAATAATAAAAGAGATAAGAGATAAGAAAAGAAATAAAGAGATAAAAAATAAATAAAATCCGCATTAGCGAATAAATAAAAAATCTTTATATATTTTATATACTTTAAATAATCAAAGAAATATAAATATGTCATCTTACAGCTATTATAATTCAAGGTTACTAATATATAAATAAAGTGCCAAAAATATGCATATAATAATATAATATTATATAATATATTATAAATATATATATATATATGATAAATATATTAATTATATATTATATATTATATAATATTTACTAATTAATTAGTCTATAATACAACAAAATATCTTTTATACTATATAGTAATTTATTATATATATTAATATATTTCATAGTTAACATATAATTAAAGATGTCAACAATTTATTTCATATACTATATTATAAATTTATTTTAACATCTTTAAAACAGGATCAAGGTTCGTTTTATATATAAATATTTATGTGGATAATTATAAAAATTTTCAGTTAAAATAAGATGCACTGAGTATATTCATTAATCTTCATAAATAATTAGTTATATTTAAAATATATATGTAATATTTGATATATAACTTCATCGTTATATGAATAAATAAGGTAGAAAATAAGTAATATTAAATAATATTATATTATATTACGTATATAATTTGTTTGTTATATATTTTAAAAAAATTGAAATAATTCATTTTTATTAAAATATTTC